>BJFM01002012.1:25811-40854 GCA_016586285.1 Arothron firmamentum | reverse complement strand
GGGGGGGGGAAACAAAATGTGAGGAAGCGCTTCAGGTTAAGGTCTAACGGCACCACCTACTGGTGCTAAGAGAACTGTAGTTGAAAGGGGAGACAGCTCGGATCTGTCACTCCAAGTTGCTTGATTCTCTAATCAGAATCATAGTCCAACCTTCAAATACAAGATGAGCAATATACATTTGCAGACAAACTCAATGAAGGTATTCCAAGTATATGGAGTGCTAGTTTGGGGTATAAGTAACAATATGTGGGGAAATGAGCTGCTTGGCAGATGCGCTCCCTGAGTACTTTTTAAGTTTCCACAGTTATTTTCTCCTGTAAACAAAGCAATAACCTCAATCTACATCTTGTTTAATGACCATTTTGTTGGCATTTTAGGAAAAGCCCTGCAACAACGTTTGTCTTGCAGAAGATTCTGTTCCTCAGCTTTCCACTGCTCAGTCCAACAGTGATTTTAGCCATCCTGTCTACAAAGAGATCGCTGTGACTAATGGACACATTAACCGCATGTCCCAAAATGAGCTGCGGAAGAAGTTGGCAGAGCTGCAGCTTGACACAAGGTAAATGATAATGCATAGAGAGAGTATCTATACGTTTTGCAGATAAGAAGAAACAAGGCCTAAACTGTTCTTCTCTCTGGTATAAAGAGGTGTAAAGAATGTTATGAAGAAGAGACTAAAGAGTCATTATAAGAGGCAGAAGTTGATGCAAACTGCTGATGAAGGGGGCGTCACTGACACCTACTACGATTACATCTGTGTGGTGGACTTTGAAGCGACATGTGAGGTGGACAATCCTTCAGACTTCCACCATGAAATCATTGAATTCCCCATGGTTCTTATCAACACACACACCCTAGAAATTGTAAGTGAAGATTTTAAAGTAAATTGGTGAAGGTCACGTGCTGCAGACTTCATTTCAAAATGTCTTTCTCATTTCTGTGGCAGGTGGACTCATTTCAGGAATATGTAAAGCCTGAGTTAAACCCACAGCTTTCAGATTTTTGCGTGAAGTTAACAGGAATCACACAGGTAGGTTAGGCTCATTTTATTCAGAGCATTATCTTTGATCATTTCTTGCAACGGTTGTTGTTTTCTTTGAGCAGAAGATGGTGGATGAGGCTGAGCCGTTTCCAGCTGTTCTTGAGCGAGTTGTAGCTTGGCTCCAGGAGAGGGAACTCGGAACAAAGTATAAATACGCCATTCTGACTGATGGGTACGCATTAACTCTGCTACTATATGTGCCTGTATGTGTTGGATTTGTAAAAATCAAAATTTTCCTTGTTTTGTTTTCAGTTCCTGGGACATGAGCAAATTCCTCAACATCCAGTGTCAGATCAGCCGGATCAGATATCCTCAGTTTGCAAAGAAGTGGATAAATATAAGGAAATCTTACAGAAACTTCTACAAGGTTCGAATTTCAATACTGTCTGAGACTTCTTTTTTAGACATTTTTCCTTTTTTGATTTGTTCTAATAGCCCAAATATTAAATATGAGTGTGTGGGGTCTTTAGCAATGACTCCTTAGCTTTTTTTTATTTTTTTATTTTTTATTTTTGATAATTGTATGGCCTTTTATAGGAAGTAAAAATAGTTACAATAGATTATTTTTGATCTGACATCAGGATCGCGAGACAAGAAAAATCAAAACCTCCAACCCACTATTAAAAATTGCACTCTTCACTTCAAGTAGGCTCTCTTTCAACTAACTCAAAATTTGTATTAATCATAAATATATATTTATCATTTTTAAATAAAACCAGTGCCAAATTTACAAATGTGAAACCTTGAAAATTAGATTTTACATCTGTTGAGCAACTAAGATAAAACAGTAACACACTTCGCAGAGGGTGATATTTACTGATATATATATATATATATATTGATATTTAGATTGTTAAGCACTGTGTTTGACTCACCTTTAGTTAAAAGATGGTTAATTGAAGATCCAAAAAAAGGGAAATACTTCCTAGTTGTTGAAATCGTAGTTTACTTCTACATGTTTAAGTGCAACAACTCAAGATATTTGATCAGCCAAGCAGGTTACTTTATATGTACTGTAATTAAAGCGAGAAGTTCTTCAAAATAGCTGTTTATTCCCCCCCAGGTGTCCCGAACACAGACCAAGCTGAGCACTATGCTGGAGAAGTTGGGTCTGACGTACAGCGGTCGTCCTCACTGTGGCCTGGATGATTCGCGTAACATTGCCAGGATAGCTGTTCGGATGCTGCAGGACGGGTGCCAGCTGCACGTCAATGAACGCATGCACGCCGGCCAGCTGTTGTCTGTTCCCAGCTCAGCTCCTTTAGAAGGAGCTCCAGCACCACACATCCCCCACAGCAGAGAGTAGTCTCACAGACCCTCAGACAGGAACTCTTCATCACGCACATGTGGGAGGGAAAGCACTTTTACCGTCAGGAGTTTTATTTTCATTCACGATAGTTTCTGACCTCCATGGTTTCGAGAACAGAGATTATTCCCTGTCTTTTAGAACAAGTAATCTCATGACACTGACCACACCTTGTTGAGCTGCTTATCAGCCTGTTTTTTTGTTGTTTTTTTCCCCAGTTAATATGACGGGTATAAATTGACAAACTGAGCTATTACATGCTGATAATTACCACCACTTTTTATGGCAAGCAAATTTTGAACCGGGATAATAAAGTTCTTATTCTGGTCATGACCAAAAATTCAGTGTCTGTTAGCCTGAAGTAAATCATAAAAATTACTCTACGTCAATCTTCTAGTTGCAATTGCCTCTTTAGTTCCTTGTGTAATAATTTGAAGCATCACAGTAATCACAAATTGGAAAAATTCCCTACTAAATGTGCAGAGGTTAAACTAAAGCTGTTGTTGCTAAGCTTTGTTCTGGTTTAGTATGTTTACATAAACATACATAATGATAGAATTGCATTTCCTTTTGACTTTTGGCTAATAACTTGAAAAGGGGGGGGGAAATCTGAATAATTCAGTAACTCTATTTTCATAAAATCCTTAATAGTCATCCTTTATCAAACATGGCTCTTTGGCTCAGATTGTCATTTATTTTGTACAATATGAAAACCTTTTAAATTTATTCTCTGTTCAGTCTTAAATACAGATTGTAACATCTTTTATAGCTCAAATGTGTAATTGGCATTCTTTCTCCTTTGGCATTACTTTAAAAAGTGTTTGGCAAAAAAAACCTACTGAAATGGTTAAAATAGGGCAAAGAGGCCAGTTTACATGTGTGCCAATCGTTATAAAATCTGCCATTAATAACTTGTTTCACTTGAAAACCATTTAGCTCCTTGAAGATCCCAGCAGGTAAAGCCGGTCTGGCTTCGACCATCACAGGCACGTGCTGTACAGCGTCACTTTGTAGCTGATCTCTTCCAGGATCTGGCGGACCTTCTCCTCCAGCCCCACTAGCTCTTCTGCCTTGTCCTCCAGGATTTGTTGATTGGACTCGTATGCCTTCTCCAGCTCTGCAGAAACAGGAAGTGGCAGCACATCTTTAGATCAACATATCTGCCCTCTAGTGGTTTAGTTCAGTAAGACAAGTATGTAGGTGTAAAGTAGCGTAAACCTGACACCTTTGAGTTTCTGCAGCTTGTTACTGCTCTGAGCAAGCAGCTCTTTGGCCTCCTGCTGAAGTTTTTCTGCTCTCCTCCTACCCTTCAGCGTCATCTCCCCTTTATCCTCCACCAGATCCTCCACCTCCTCCAACTTATTCTTCAGATCCGAGTCAAACTCCTGCATATAATCAAGTGTGAGTAACTGCTCACATTCAGATCTGATATACTGCTGAAGGTGTTAGGGTGTGTGTGAGTTTAGGTGTGGACCTTCTGAGCCTCCTCCGCCTTCACTTTGGCTTGCTCGCTGATCTGTTTTGCCGACTCTTCCAGCTGGTTCACCTCCAGGTTGTTCTGCCTCAGAAAGCCAACCTCCCTCTCCAGCAGGATCAGACGTCCTGTGGTGTTACTGAGCTTCAACTCTGACGTGGCCGTCTCTGACTCCACCTGAAGCACGTAGACGCAGAAGAATCAGTACGTATGGTATGACAGTATTGAATGATTTTACCGTAAGTAAAACATTCAGAGCAAAGTATACAGCAACATGTTGCACTGTCAGGAGGAGCCATAGGGGGCATTGTTGGATATATTTGAAGCATTATTTTGATGTAGGTGTTCTCCAGACTCACAGAGATCAGCAGGTCTAGTGTGTTCTTGGTGTTGTTCTGGGCCAGTTGGATGGCATTCATGGCGGCGCTTTGAGCACGTTCACTCTCGTTCAGCGCCGCCTTCACCACTTCTATCGTCTCCTTCATGGTTGATGCCTGCTTACTGAGAAGACAGGAAATATAATGTGCTTTAGACCGCAAGACCTAGTCAAGAGAGGTCCTTTTTTAATGATATGGTCCATGTGTGTGTTTAAAAACCATGTTACCTGGCGGCCATGGCCTCTTTCAGCAGGGCCTCAGCAGCCTGGACGTCTTCAGCACTCTGGCTGAGGATCGTCTCCACGCTGGTCAGAGCGCCGACCTTCTCCTTGATCTCCCTTGTTAGCTCGTGCAGCTTTTCCGCTGATGTGGGCATCTCCAGTGCCAACACCTCGTTAGCAACGGCCTCAATCACGGAAACGTTTGCTCGTTCATCTGGATGGTCACAATCAGAATCCTCACTCGGTCATTTTCAAAATAAATGGCTTCGAGGTACCATGATATTTAACTTTACTCTGAAATCTCACTTGTAAGCAGGTCTCGGATCTCTTTGATGAGGTTGCGCAGTTGCTCGTTGCTCTGTTCCACTCTCTCTTTGCTGCGGTTGGATTTGACCAGCACCTCCATGGCATTAGCCTTAGCCTCATTTGCACGTTTTTTGGCCTCCCACACCTTCACCATGAACAAAAACGTTATTTGCACATTCGTGTCCACCTTGATTTTTGGAGTCTTGAGTTTCTCTCACCATTGTGGAAAGCTTGTCCACCTCCTGCATTGCTGCTATGATCTCCTGGTCCAGGTCTTTGGCTGATTTGAGAGCAGTGTGGGACGCTGTCACAAAACCTTTGCATTCTTTTCCGCCACACATAGGTGCTCCATCTTCACCAGTACAACCTAAACCACCACAAGGGGAGCCAGAGCAGCCATCACCTTCAGCTGCACCACCACAGGTCTGCGGAGACAGAATATTTGCTAGATTTAATTGAACTAACAGCTGGAAAGTGACTGGTGTTCCTGGTTTTAGTGCACAGAGCCTTTCTCACCTGCTCACTGAGAGGTGTCAAGTCGAACTGATCCAGCTCTTCTGACAGTTTGTCCAGTTTCTTCTCGTTTCTTTGGTGTTTGCGATCAAACTCTTTTTCACTGTCGCTCATTTTTTCCTCTGTGGCTTGGCGTGACGCTGCTGACTGCTCCAGGGTGCTTCCTGGACTGCTAGTGGAAGCGTTCACGCGACTCTCTGCCATTGTTGACAGTGTATGTGCGGATGAAATTGTGTCCAGGGCACCTGAAAATAAGTGTGTGTGAATATATATATACAGTATATATACTTAATTGTCTACCTTAAAGATGAAGACAGGTTCTCACCCTGAAAGTTGGCATTCTTGGCATTGTACACCTGCTCTCGCAGCTCTTTGATGCTCAGCTCAAGCTGGTTGATGTCCTTCGTCAGTGAGACCAGGAATACTTCAGTGGAGTTGGCATCACCAAGGAGGAGCACCAAGCTTTCTTCTGTTGTGTTCAGCTTTCCGCTCAGGAAGGACATCACACCGCTGAAGATGCAATAACGGCAACAGACTGACGCACAGGCGCACGGTGGCATGTTTGTGGATCTGTCTGTGTACGTACGTAATCTGATGCATCAGATCTTCTATCGCCTCCAGCTTTACTGCAGCAGGGTTGCTCTCCACGATGTCTCTGACGGCCTTGGCGTTTTTCTCAAGGCTCTTGATCAACTCTTTATAGGGCGCGGTCACGCCGCTGTTTTGGAGCTCAGCTGTCTGCACCTCCAGGCGCCGCGTGTGATTGGTCAGCTCACCAACGATGAGGTCCCAGGCAGCGAAGCACTGATGGCAGGGTTCACAGGTAGGGAACTCACCCTGGTATCCCCTGGCACACTTGTCACAGCGTAGGCCAGACATCCCCTTCATACATGTGCACTGACCGGTTGCACGATGGCACTGCTCGCTGGAGATTCCACGAGGGTCGCAGTCGCAAGCTGGGAACGTAAAAGGGACATTATGAGGACCAGGAATTTTCAAGGTTTAAAGCCCCTCCACAGAGGGTTTTTTTTAGCACATTGTTCCTATATTTTTAGTTTGAAGCATCTTACTAAAACAACCATTTAGAATTATGGAAAATAAACAGCTTTTAGCACATCCTGATAAACAAATATGCACATGACCTTGAAGGTCAACATATCACTTATTAAAAAAGACAACGTAGTTCTGTGGTCAGTTTGTATGTGGCTTGTGGGACAGTAAAGTGAGAAAAGACGAAGAGGCTTTGTCTTCATCACCACATTGCTTTGCTACCACAGCTTCCAGTTGTGCGGCTGGAGTTTTCCCATGAATCATCTGCGCCAAGATTAGAGCGTAAAGCTGGGCTCGCTGCTGTAAGGGATACAGATGGAATAATTCCTCTGGGTGTTGGTACAAAAAGGATTCCTGGGAGTTCTGGAGAACATCTGGTTCTCATGAGCTGGGAGGGCGAGGTCATTCCCTTCGCCTCTTTCTTTCCCTTCACCTTCCCCTTTTCCCAAGCTACTGTGAGTTGCACATTAGTGCGCATGGATCCGCTCAGCAGATGTTTAACAGTAATCACATTTTCCCCATTTGCAGTTGAGAAGAAAATAATCGGATTAAATACGCTCATGACGTGACCAGGACATTTTGAAGCCCCTTAAAGTGTGTTTACATCCTTATTTGGTGAGCCGATCCAGAGCTCTGTAAACAGCATGACCAAGGAGGTGATTTAAAGGCCTCGCTGTAGCCTCGGCTTGGCAATTTTCTTTTTTTAACCAGTCAAACAGTTTCCACACTGGAATGCAGCTCCAGTCCCAGCAGAATGTTATTAAAGGCAAAATTAAGGCGATAACGGCCTATCGCTGATTTATGTTTCAGCATAATGTTATTTATTTATAATGACAAAAGTGATATTATTCTAACACTTTGGTACAGTAATGTTTATATTTGTAGGAATGGGTTGCTGCTTTATATTTTTTAAATGCACTAAGTTTTAAAGTGCTGGCTTTTAATGCTCTCTTGAGTAAATCCTGACTCATGAAAGTGCATCAAAGATTGTTTTTTACCATGACATTTGACCTCTGGATCTCCCCAGAACAGCTCTCGGCACTCTTGACATGTCCTGCCACCAAATCCAGGTTTGCACGAGCACTGTCCAGTGATCTACAGGAAGTAAGACAGGATGAGGAGGAGTGAGATCATCTTCTTCACGATACAGAATGTTTCAGGTTTTTCTGGAGACAATAGACCTTTTCAGCATACTGACACAACCCCCCTCAAATGTTTGTTCTGTTATTCCTGGGTGTATTCTGAGACTTCCTTCCTGTGATGGTGAACAGCCAGTAAACACAGAAACCCAAATATTTGTGCACAGATGAATGTGTGTGCACTACTCTGTTCTTGGGTTCATCTGTGTTCACCTGCTGATTTGTTTGGACCTGAAACAACTGTCTCACAGATGGAGACCATGTATTTAATGGCTCCACACCCAGGGGTTCAATAGCTCACACTGACTGACTGTTGCAGCTTTTCTCTCAGCGGGTTTCTTTTGGACTTAGCCCTGGCTGGTTCTCACACTGTGTATGGAAAACTGGCAGCAGACAGTTTGCTGAGAGACAAAATTCTGACTTGAGCTATACATCCTGTGGCGGGTTAGCTAACTAGAGCAGCTGCCGGTTTTGGCTTCCGCTGTGTGCCTGACTCGCCTCGTTGCAGGAGGAGCCAAACGAGTGGACAGGGTCGCAGTCGCATTTCTGGCAGCCCGTCCCGCTGGTGATGTTCCAAGTGTCCGGAGCACAGCGGTTGCAGTTCTGGCCCACCACGTTTGATTTGCAGGGACACTGGCCGCTGTTCTGGTTGCACTCACATTGTTCAGGGGATGAACAGGCCTGAGGGAGCGTGCCAGCTGAGTCACACATGCACTCTGGAGGAGGAGCAGGAGCACGCACCAGAGGGAGAAACAAGGTGAATGTGGCAGGAGCATAATTTGCTTTGTTTAGTAAAAAGGAAGCAACCTGATCATCAACTGGGAATGGTAAGGAAATACTCACTCCTGCAGCTTTGAGTGGCAGCGTTGCCGTAGTAACCCGCTTTGCAGTGCTGGCATGCATAGCCCTCGGTGTGGTGCAGGCACCTGAGACAGGCGCCTGTCCGGGCGTCACATGACCCGGGGTCGTGCATGTCGATGTTGTTGTTGCACTGGCAGGGCACGCAGCGGCCACCGGGCACCAAAGGGTTCCCGAAATGACCCGGAGCGCACTCTTCGCACCTGGGACCTGGGGAAGAAGAAACAGGACGTGAACTCACAGCAGAGGGGACAATTAGAGGTGAAGACATTTTGGGCTGTTTAAACAAAAAGCAGAATTTGATAACAAGCGTGTATTTGTACCTTTGTAGCCGGGACTGCACACACACACCAGCTGCTGAGACATGACATAACAGCTGTCAGAGAAGTGACGTCCACTTCGTGGGCCATCGGGACACATGCAGGGACGACAGTGGCCGCCTGAGCCCAACTCTGGATCCCCATGGTAACCATCTAGACACCTGGATGTCATGTTCAAGGTGAGTTTAAAGGCGCAGCAAAGTTTCTTAGAGATTTCAACTAGAAAACTTGAGATAAAGAGAGCAGAGCAACATCAGTCCCAAACCTGGACTACGTTGTGCTGTCCTACCTCTCACAGTGGTGTCCGGTAGTGAAGTCTCTGCAGCCCTGACACTGTCCAGTCTGAGGGTGGCAATAGTCACTGTGGGCATTACAGTAACACGGCCTGCACTGGGGGAAGCCCCAGTGACCCGGCAGGCAGTGAGAACAGTGGCGCCCGGTAGCCCCTGGAACACACGTACACTGGCCTGTCTCCTCATGGCAGAAGGAGCTCACTGATCCCCGGGGGTCACACTCGCACGCTGAAGAGGAGACATGAATCATTAGGCTTCCTGTCAAATATGCATGTAGGTATAAATCATTCACCTCTGCAGCCGGAGGGGCTGAACTGGTAAGTGGCCGGGGCGCAGCTGTCGCAGTTCCTGCCCACAATGTTGGGTCGACACTGACACTGCCCTCCACTGGCCTCGCACAGCGCGCTGAGCGAACCCTGTGGGTCACACTGGCAAGCTGGGAAACGTATTTGGAAGGATAGGGAAAGTGTTTAAGTCTAGTGATGAGGAGAAATGTTTTCTGTTTATGGCTAGAATTAAAAACAAAAAAGCCTGAATTTAAATGTTTCAAGCTCTCTTCTGCTCTTGTCTTACATACCTATGGCTCCTTTGTGCAGCAGAGCTGAGACGCTAAAGATGTAGCTGTTACAGATATCCGTTATGGGGCTTTTGATGATGCTCTGGCTGCTTTCCAGACACCGGTAGCGCTGGAAGGTATCCCACGCTCCCTCACCCTCAACCCCGTGGAACATTTCCATCTCGCTGAGCCGGGGTATCAGCACCAACTGTTAAAAGGGAGAAGGCGGGGTCATCTAAGACGAGTCAGCTTTCCACGGTGAAAGAATCAAACTCAAACTGGCCGCACAGAATCGATGAGAGTGTACGGGTTCTGGATGTAGCTGACGGACGAGTAGAGCGGTAGGCTGAGGCGGACCGTGTAGCTCAGGCCTTCGTCGAAGCACACGGGCTCCAACAGCAGCACGTGCCTGAAAAATAACGCAACACAGCGATGAGCACGTGTCCCGAACATGCAGGTGTGGAGACGCAGTGCTCATTTTCCACCTGGACCCTGGCGGCAGAGAGATGGACTGCTCGTCTCCACTCTGAATGGAGTTGCTGCAGTGGCCCGACTGGATGGGACGCTGAACTTGGATCTTTACCTTCTCCCACTGGTCTGGCAGCTGCAACATGTGATACCATGTTAATATTACTCTGCAACAGAGTCAGCAGCGCGACATGCAGACGTTCCTTCGTTACCTGAGGTTCGTAGCGAATGAGGATGTCATAGTCCATCGACTCTGGGATGTTGTCGATGGTGAACTCCAAGTAAGTTCCCTCAGGCATGTTAACGAAGCCCATACCAGTCCAGGTAGGCCTGCGATCCACAGGATGGGGCCTGGGTACCAGTTTGACTCCCTAAGAGAGGGGAATCCAGCACAGTTGTATACAGATCTATGCAAAAAGCACCAGGAAAACGAGGTGATGGTGCGTTAAAGGCGCTTACGGGTCCGTGCTTGGCGTCCTCCGCCTCGTAGGTGTAGTGATCCAGAGCGATGAAGTAGAAACCGGACTCCACCTGATCGCAACGTCGTCCGAACATGTGCTCCCGGCATACGCACTGTCCCGATTTAGGGTCACAGCTGCGAAGTTTTTATGTTAGCTGTCATATTATCAAAGCTCTGTCACAAATGTGTCTTTTAAACTCACTTATTGTTCAGAGCACCACCGTGGTCGCAGTCACATGGTCTGCAGCCGTCCATGTCATTGGACAGACCCCAGTACTCCGCCTAGCGGAAACGAAACAAAAGTGGGTGCTTGTTTTTAGATTGTGTTTACCTAATTGATGTACCTAGTTGATTCTGGATCCTCACCACACACTGGTCGCAGGCATATCCCTGAACCAGACGCTTGCAGAAGCAGCTCCCTGTGTGTGAGTCACAGGGGTTTCCTCGAGGCAAAGTGCCCAGTGGGTTACAGGTACATGCTGTCAAAACACACGGCAACAGATGTGATCGTGTGTTTTTATTCAGAGAACATGAATTCATTAGTTCTTCCGACTTTATGATTAAAAGGGTGATACGATGTGGAAAAATACTCCTTACACAGGCAGCCGTCAGGCCCACGTCCCATCCCAAAGTATCCTTGTCTGCAGTTGTCACAGCGCTCCCCCTCCACGTTAGCTTTGCACCGACACTGGCCTGAAATCAGCCCAGCCACCACGTCCGTCCGCGCATCGCACAGTCCGCCCTGCAGGGACCCATCTGGGTCACAGTTGCACGCTAAAGAGATTAAACTGAATGTTAATTGTGCTTAAAGGCAACAGTTTGACTCAATCTGAGTCGGTGAGCTAAAACTCAGAAAAATCTTTGTCAGTCAAAAGTTGTTTTTCTGTTGTAGATGTGACCATCATTAACACGGCCTTACGCTCGCACACGTTTGGGTCCCTCAGGTCTCGGTTCGGGTGCTGATAGTAGAAGGGACTGCACAGCTCGCACTGTCGTCCCATTGTGTTGTGTTTGCAGTCATCGCACACGCCTCCACTCACGTTGCCCATCGTCATGTACACGGCCATGTCAAAGTGGCATGCCGTGGCGTGTTGGTTACACTCGCACCCTGAGAAACAAGTATGTTTTAATGTGCAGAATTACTAATGTTAGTAACAGAATCTGCACCACGTAAATTGACATAAATATGTGTAAGTTATTTTCTGATTTCTGACTTGTTTAAGGTGATGATGCATGGCTTTTTTTCCAGTTTAAACAAAGGAGTCTGGATGTTTAAACTGTTTTCAGGCCTTATGTTTAGCTGCTAGCTGGAGCCCCACAGTGTCCTCACTACATGAAGGTAGTCAGGTTAACACATCCCTTAGATTAGCAAAAGACACCAAGAGAAGTGAATGAAATAAATAAGAGTGTGAGTGCGTTCTTACTCTTGCAGGTGTGCGTTTGTCGCCCCACTGCTGGTTTCCATGGCAGGTCGTTGTAGAAGTCCTGACAGCGTTCACAGTTTACACCATCAGTGTTGTGTTTACAGACACACTGTCCATGGACCTAAACATGATAAACATGAAAGATAGTCAAAAAATTGTTTAATCTATTAACTATAGAAGAGATAAAAATGTCATGAGATTCTAGATTTTTTTGGGTGATGTACCATGCCCTCTTCTGCAGGCGATGGCTCATCGATGGGCTGGCACTCGGAGGCATGGCCATAGCAGAAACAGTTGCCACGGACGACCATGTCGTAGAGGGAGTAGTAGTACTTCTCAGTCACCTCATCACGGGAATCGAGGAGGTTGTCGCCCAGCGTGTTGAGCTTGGTGAAGTTTATCCTCAGGTTTGTGATCTTCAGCATGTCTGCACACACGCGCACACACACACACACACACACATACATTCATTTTCACAAGGTTGCACACGCTGACATTTCCTGCCAGCTTTCAGACTACGAAGATGTTGCAGATGTTTCCTCACAAACCTACCAAATTCACTGCATACTTCACACTTGTCCTCTATCTGTGTGTTTGTGCTTGCGTGCGTGTGTGTGTGTGTATTGGCGGGGTTACCTAGGCTACGACCTTAAAATGACTAGATATCACATCTGTCTACTCTGTCTACCTCCTTCATTTTATCAATTATACATTTTTCTTATTATTTTAAAAGACAGAATTCTAAAGCATTAAAGCATCTTAATTAAAACTTGAGGGCAGTTTACTCTGTATTCTCAGGCTGTAAGGGTCCTCAATCTCGAAGGCAGGGTCCAGCACCCGAAATATCACCTAGAAAAGAAAAGTTAAAGGAAAAATTATCCCAAATTCCAGATTCTGAAATATTGGACTTTATCCACGATTCAGAGTTCAGACAGAGGCCTGACCTCGCCCTCTGTGGACGGTTCGATGTCCGAGTAACGGGAGTCACAGATGATGTCGTCGACTTTGGTCAGCGGCCCCGTGGACACGCCAGGGAAAGACACCTCGCAGTTGGTGGCAAAATAACGGTAAACCTGCCACGTGTCCCCACGGTCCATGGAGCGCTCAATCAACATGGCAGCAGGCCGAAAGGTCTGTCAGGCAGTAAAATGGCAACTTTAATTGTCCAAAAATGAGATGGGACACACAGAAAGTTTATCTAAAGCCAGGTTCTGGCAAACTGCTGAAGCTAGAATGTTGTATCAGGGCCGACTGAAGGTCAGCAAAGATTTTTACTCCACATCTCCTCATTTCATCCCCCTCTTCATTCATCTCCTTCCACTGTTCTCCAGAGACCAGAGCGATTTTCCACATTCCTTCAGCACAGCTGTCCGGTGCTCTGTTTATCTCCAGGCCATGGGTACGGGAGTATTTGTATGAAACATGTGCGTGCGTGCGTGTGTGCGTGCGTGCGTGTGAGGGAACAGGCACCTTGAAGGTCATGATAAGGTGTGTGAAATGAAACTCGGCTTCCAGGTCCAGCTGGATGGTCACGTTCTCCATGCCTGCGATATAAAAACAGGAAATGAACATCTTTTTATATTAACAGTTAATATCTCCTAATTATATATTTGCAGTGACTGTTCTGTGTTAACTAAAAAATAATTTATTAAAAACTGCAGACACTCTTGGTAATTTGGAGGGAACTGAAATCTTAATTTGTAAATGTCTAAACCTGCAAACAGGTATGACAAGACAGTTCATCATAGCGTGCTAACTTTAAACAACAAGGTAATTGCTAATGAGAGTTTTAAATGTTTTTTAGCCTTTAAATTTGACACTAGTGCAAATATCTAATGTAGTTATTTGCCCTGAAGGCTGCAACTGGCTTTGAGAGCCGAACTGGAACAGCACCACGGAGGGAATTAGGAAATCCCACAGAACACCATTGTCCATCTGCAGCTTCCTGCTGTTTCAGGGCCATCTGCGCTGCTGGCTGCTGCTTCCTTCATGACTCACACCTCTGACAGTTTCCCACCGCTCGGAGGGAGCAGTGCAGCCGATGTGTATGTGCAGAATGCATGTGGGGGGGGGGGGGAAATGGGAATGGCTTCTTTGCAGGAGAACATGGAAGATAAATGCTCAGATCCACACATGTTGTCTCTTTTTGCACTCCCCCCCCAGCTTTAAAGACCTGTGTGTGTTCCAGCAATGACACATCTGCCCCTGCACACACCTGTTCTCATCTGCACACCTGTAGGCCCCGCCCCCTGATCTGCTGTGATTGTCTGCAGCAGGAGGCCCTGTCATCTCCTGTCTAGTCATTACTGGGCTCACGTTCCCATGAGAACCCAGCAGCGGTGGTGGTGCGCTCACACAACCTTCTCTGTCTTTAAAAGTGTGAGCGATCCTGACTCTGTCATCCCCCCCCCAAAAAACCCTGATCATTTTCGTGTTTGGAATGTTCTCCTTCTCACCGTTCTCCGACTGCCACCAGGTTTTGAGGCGGTTGGGGGCAAACGTGGTGACCAAGTTTTCAATGGTGTGGCTGATGGGGTTGCTGTCTTCCTCATATGGGTACCGGGAATCACACACAAAGCATTTTGTCTCCTCCTGACAGAGAGAATGCAGAGACCGTTAAAGGAATATTTTCCCTATTTTGTGTATTTAAACAACTAACCTAGCTTTAATAATGTCAAATACATCTCTGAAATCATGGTTACAACCATCGCAAGGCTGTTTTGTTGATTTCTGAGCCTCTTTCCTCGTGCCCCTGCCCTCTGCATGAGAGCTACATCTATTCATCTAAACTCATCCCTCATGTGAGAGGAGAAGCTCCTTCAGGGCATTCTTTTCAAAATCACGTGTAAAATGCTGAAAAACCCCTAAAAGGATTTGGTTCAATGACTAAATAAATCAGTAAATTTATTTATTGGGACACGATGATGCTCATTAGGTCACAACGCTGCCAGAAAGCTTCTCCCCTAAATCCCCCTCAACGAGCGCTCACTCTACTTGTCAGCAGAGGCTTGTCTGCACACCAGATGCTTTGTAACACACACACACACACACACACACACACACACACACACACACACCCTTAAATTTCATCGCATTACAGTATGTGAAAAACCAAAAACATAAGTTTCTCAATTTCACAGCATTCCTGCCAAATATGTTGAGTGCTTCCACTCAGCAGTGAAGCTGGAGAATGTCTCTGGACTCCCGTCCTTCCATCACCCCCCCCCCCCACCCCC
>BJFM01002012.1:0-25798 GCA_016586285.1 Arothron firmamentum | reverse complement strand
ACACACACACACACACACACACACACACATCTGGGGCAGCTCGTACTCATCCTCAGGAAGGTCACAAAAGCTCCCACAAGGACAGTATTCACACTGCCGCCTGGCTGAAGGAGGGGTTGATTCAGAAGAGAATACTCCCTGAAATCTCAACCCCCCCGGACAAGAGATTGAGCAGAAAACAGCGCTTTTATTGTAAAGAGGAATGTCCGAACTCCCACGACAAGCAGCAGATACATTTTTCAAGTTTGAATGTCAAATAACAGATTATTGTGTCTTTCCTTGCTGTTAACAGCATAAATTTTACTGCCAGTTTCTCTCAAAATTATATCAGGATACACATGATTAAGAATGAATTTAATATTAGATCTTAAAATAACACAGAGTTAAACTTAAGAAGTAAATTACAGCCATAAAGGTGTCAAGTACAAGGTCAGCAGCCCTAATAATCGTGTCCCATTATCAGCCCCAAATTCTCCATAGAATTCTAACTTTTTTAAGAACAAACAAAGATTTGTCTGTTGTAAAACTTATGGTAGAAGTATAATAGTTTTGCTTGATTGTATTTTACAATCAGAACGGAAAAGTGAAGCACAAAGAGGCCGTTATCTTCAATTTTCGGGATGTTAAATGCGTCATTCTCAGAGTTGAGCAGGATTTTTGCGATTAATCTTTAGAGTTTAACACATTAATGAAGTTGTAGAGATGAACACGAGCCGTTGTGTGTGACCCTGTGGTTCACGCCCTTCCTCTCACCTCCAGATGCCCGACGATGCAGAAGCGCTCCGGCCGGTTCAGGCCGCAGGTGGAGGAGGCGACCAGCCTGTGCGCCCGGCCGATCAGCAGGTCACCTGTGGCGGGGTAGCAGCTGCCCTCGGTGCACACATTTGCCAGCTCCGGGAGCAGCGCTCGGACGCAGCAGCACAGGGCTGGAGAGAGGAGCACAGACGGGTTTCCGGACCAGAATGCCAAGTAAACACTTCAATCTTGTTTATTTAGAATAAAAAAGGCAACGTTTGGATGAGGATCTGTCAAAATTTAATGCCGCGACCTCAACTTTCCTCCGTTGAAGCGCCGTCACCGCGGAGAACACAGGGAGTGAACGTTTGCGCCTGGATTTCATTACCAGTTTGGCAGATTCACGCACAAACACGCAGCGGCGCTCACACGTTCAAAAAACAGCAGATAAAACTCACCCAGCGTTGTTAGAACGTGGATTACGAGCGACATGTCCGACCTTGGAACATCGGCGTCGCGTCGGCGCGTCGATGATGTGTTGATCCGTGCGGTGAGTGCGCGTTCTGGACCGTCCGGAACAGAACAGGAGGAGTTTTCTGGCAGAAGTGCGCAGTCTGGCGTGGAGACGGTGTCAGCAGGGTTGGAGTTTTGACTGATTCCCACAGACACTCAGGCCCCCCCAGCGTGAACGCGCTCGCTGTGACCCCATCGCACACGATTTTGCGTGGAAAAAAAAAAAAAAAAACTTTTTCAGATAAAGTTATATAAACTCTCATGAGGGATAAGTTATATAAACTCTCGAATCTATTTTGATACTGGGGTAGCAAATGAAAATAAAGTAGTATTCGGAAGAGAAATTATTATTATTCATCGTTTTCTTTCATCGTTCATTTTTACTGACCGAATCTGTTGATTTAAAAAAAAAGCCAGTGAGTTGATAAGAGTGACATCTTGCATTCTTATTATAAAGGTAAACCAGTAAAGGATCTAACCCTTTCATATTTTTCCAATTATAAATAATTCCTAATGATATATATGTAGCAACACCACCACCTTGTGTCTTAAGTAAGAACTACACTATTATTATTATTATTATTATTATTATTGTTGTTGTTGTTGTTGTTATTATTGTTATTGTTATTATTATTATTATTATTATTATTATTATTATTATTATTATTATTATTATTATTATTATTATTATTATTATTGTTATTATTGTTATTATTGTTATTATTAGTATTATTCCCTGAAGAGTTTAAATCTGTTCTTTAAAACCCAGTTGAAGGTAGTTGGGTTTCTTTATCACTCATTACTGTTCATTGTGCAAAGAGCGGAGAAAAAGCTGTTAGATGAATTAGCCTCAGCATGCAGCCACCCGTCATTTTCACTTCCTGGAATGAGAACAATCAAGCAATCACTTACATGAAAGCCATTTCTTCTAACTGAGCAATTAAGGTGCGCACACAAGGAAATGGCATGAGTCACTTAAATTTCTGCACAAATGGAGCAGACAGAAGAAATACAAAGTCTGTAATTACTTAAAAAGGAAAAAATAGACGAGAAGCTGCAGGGCTTGATCTGGAAATTTCTTTCAGCTCTTTCTAAATGACATGAAATAATCTATAATTTATCTAAAGACTGAATGAACATTTATGTGGAGCTTAATCTCATATGTGAGCATTTTGATTTCTTACACGTTAGAAGCAAATTTTTTAAGAATGTTAATTTTTATCTCACAGGTTGATCTTGTTAATGTTCAAACTGCATCTTCAAAGATCCGAATGTTTATCGCTGAATCTTTATCCCTGTTCTGTCGCTGTCTCGGGATCTGGTGCTCTCATTGGATTTGGCAAGTTGCCTGGTGACGCAGCACATAGTCAACCAGTCTCTTTTATGGTTACTTTCAGAAACACTCTGAAAATTACCCTTTTTTTTTTTTAAGAAATAGAGAGGAAATTGGATATAGCGCCAGGCTGGATGCTGTTCTGCCCTCTGAATCTAATTGACCAATAATCCCTGGGAGATTTTGGGCCACGTTGTCATGATAGCATCGCGCAACTGCTGCTGATTTACTGCAGGGGTTGTTTGAGTATATTTACATCACTGTTGGCTTAAGATGATTTCAGATTTGAGCAACTAAAAGCATCGGTCCACCGGAGTGTCACACATTGTTGAAAAGATGCCTAATTTAATCATCAGGCCAGGTTGAAGCCTTGACACCGGTGAGGTGAATCAATGCTTCTGGTTTTTCTTAGAATACTGACACTTCCAATCCCTTCCAATTAGCCCCCTTTCTCTAATAAAAAAATGCACCAATTAAATTGATTCGCACTCCCTTTGATCTGCTTTCCTTCATGCTGCGCGCGTGCGTACACACACACACACACACACATACACACATACACACATACACACACACACACGCTCTCTCAACAGCAGGGGTGAACACACTTATCCTCTCTCTCCTCCTTCCCTTCGTCTTTCTCTCTCGCTCTTTGCGTCACCATAATCCTCCTCCATGTTCTGAGGAACAGCAGATGCCAAAGAGAGAAGAATTAAAGTACACAGATTTTTTTTATTAAGCTTGATTTTTCTGCTTTGTTTATTCCTTCTCTGTTCTTCTGTCTCCTTCCTCGAAGGTTCTGCAGACACAAATGAGAAATGGGATGTGGAAATTCTTCAGCAGCGGCGAACAGCAAAAACAGCAGCAGCACTGCAGGTGAGAAAGGCTGAGAGGACTTTTTTTGCGTGAAGTTGTTGTTTTTCTGAAGCTCCCCATCGGAAATACGAGACATCTGTATCCAATGCAAAGTAGCTTTCTCTTTTTCCAGCAAAAATACGTTCTTAATGATACTTTGGTGCATTTATCTTCACCAAAATATTAATGAACATGTCTTCACTTGGATTATTTATATGATAATAAAGTCAGAATACTCTCAAAATCTAGTTTATCTGTGGATAAAGAAGGATGTTCTGAAAACCTAGTTGTGCTACTTGGTAGGTCGCAATAACAATTCAAGGTCTAGTCCCAAAGGACAATCTTTAACAGGAATATTGTGATCAGAGAAAGAATTGAGGAAAAGGAAAAAGCTACTGCTCCTAAGGAATCACACACGGACAAAACTGTTTTTCATCTTTAAAGCGACTTGACTCAGTTTGTCATTGCACGGGAATGATGGAAAACATGTTGGAAATATGATAACTGATGTCCATCTTGTGGGTACATTCTCTGGGATTTCTGTAAACAGACCCAGCCTGTGCTTTGATTTAACAGCCAATCAGAGTTCTCCGAGCAAATTCACCACTGTGCACTGCTTGTGTACCAGGCAGACTGAGCATGTGTCAGACTGTGAAGTTAATTGGTTTATTTATCTCTGTTTCTGACGCCAGGCCCTGCTGAAACCTCATCAAAGGTGTAAGTTATTTTAAATTTAACACTGGCTCCATATGTTCTGATGTTACACTCATATCTGTGTCTGTTGGACCTGCTGTTTCCTGTTAATGTTACACAGCTGACATCAATGGTTTGTGTGTGTGTGTGTGTGTGTGTGTGTGTGTGTGTGTGTGTGTGTGTGTGTGTGTGAGACAGATCAGAGGATTCAGGACCAGAAGACGACAAATGGAAGTGAGTGATTCAATTAAGCTTCTCCACGTGCACTGGGTTTATATATGTTGCTGTTTATCGACATTTTCCGTGCATCTCTGCTGATTTGGACTCCATCATTCACCTCTTCATATAGAAACTATGGAGGTGTGTATGTGGGCTTTCCAACAGATCTGAGCAACATTCCCCATGTGCAGATCGGATCACTAAGAGGTAATGCATCACACACAAAATACACTCACCTGGGCCTTAGACCACGTTTTCATCATGAATAAAGATTTGTGTAATGTGATATATAATAAAAGCACTCGGATCTCCACCAAGCAGCTCAAATACACATAGTGTGACTTAACACCTGAAGTTTAGTATATATAAGCAGTTTTAATGCATGTGTTATTTTGCATACAGACAAAATGCTGCGGAGGTAGTAATTAGAATATTACCTCCAGTCATTCCAACCTTAATTTTCAATTCACACATTAACCCTCAAAATATGACGTCACCTGGAAATGTGAGAGAAAAAAACTTGCTTTCTTTAAAGTGAAAGCCTCAAATTATGATCCGATAACAACAAAACGCACACACGGAGCTTTCCTATTGAATCTCCGGGGTCGTTAGAGTCTGTGTGTGTGTGTGTGTGTGTGTGTGTGTGTGTGTGTGTGTGTGTGTGTGTGTGTGTGGGCGGGCGCGCGCTGTACATATCTTATATCGTCATATACCTGAAGCTGCAACAGGTAAATTTAAATCAGTATTTTCCTTCTGTGCTGGTTATTAATGAAACTCTCCTCCACAGAGACTGACAGAGACTCACTGTCCCTCAGGAGACCGCTGTGGGGCAAAGGGGGAATTTAATTTAATGAAGATCCAGGTCTGTGCATGTTTGTGTTTGTGTGTGTGTGTGTGAAATAGAGAGCTTGAGAGAGAACTTCCTTCCTTTGCTTCCTTTTTTCCCTCTGTCATTTCATTACCCATGTACTGAAAGGTGAACATTTAAACAATTTTTCCCTAAATGTCTTGAGACGCCTACGGAAATGCCAAATGAAAAATGCAGCTCATCATATTTGAGTGAAATGGAAGATATTTATTTGTCAGACATTTTCATATTTTACTTAATCCAGGTTATGACTTTCTGATCTATTACCCTCCCACAACAAACGAAAATCACACCAGATCTATGCCATGATTTTGGAGCAAAAACCACGTTGGAAAAATTGAAGTTTACAGTATTCCTTCAGTAGCTATTCAATAGTAAGATCTTTGAATAAAGTAGTGCAACCTTCCAAATCTCAGGCAGTAGAAAAGCAAATAGTTGCTGACTGAATGGTGTTTCTGGGTTAAAAAATACATAAATACAGAAATAATCACTAAAGTCTTAGCCTTTATTCAGCATGCAGACAAAACGTGAGTGTGCAAATCATGGCTAAAATTTTTAGTATCGCAACTGTCAGCAAACGACTCTGCAATTCTAAATGTTTCCATTTCTTGCCACTAGGAGGTGCTATTGGAAATGTGATGCTGTGTGAAGTATTGACTCTTATAATGGACACGTGGGGGAAGAAGGGACTCCGTGTTCTTTGGCTCCTTGTTGTCGATGTCAGGAGGTCACCGATTCTCAAATGGGCTGCTGTACCCGGTGGAACCACTAGATGGACTTTAAAGCAGCTGTGTTACTTTTCTGTGTGTTTTCGTGACGGCGGCCAGTGATGTGGATCCTCCATCACTACTTTAAAAAGTGGTGCTACAGTGAATGACTGTCAGCTGATTGGCCTACAACAGCAGGGAGACGTGTTTGGACTGTGCTGCAGTGCTCCTTGTCCAGGATCACTAAACTCAGCTGAATATCAGTCAGGTTTGTACAAATATTACCACCTTCAG
The DNA here is from genome assembly GCA_016586285.1 of Arothron firmamentum. Classification (NCBI taxonomy): domain Eukaryota; kingdom Metazoa; phylum Chordata; class Actinopteri; order Tetraodontiformes; family Tetraodontidae; genus Arothron; species Arothron firmamentum. The sequence goes on along the minus strand of BJFM01002012.1, from coordinate 19,581 downwards.
TGATATTCAGTTAAATCCTAAAATGAATAGTAAAGATTGAAGCAAATATCTTTCTCTACTGTGTCATCCTATTAAAGAATCAAAACCAAATCCTTATAGACTGCTGAAACCAAAGGGTAGCTTTTATTTATCTATTTCTGCCCAGTTGATGGTGTAAATTCACCTTGGATGAATACTGGTGAGGTAACATTGGGTCCAACGGACATATTCAAAGTCAAGCAACATCTGGCGCCTCAAAGGCTTCAGGTTCTGATGAATGTTCATCAAATAGGTCAGTGAACAGATTGGCTAAACAGATGGCCAAACATTCCATTAATATTGATATAAGGTAGTGGTTTTTATATTTGGAGTAACTGCTCACAGTCAGAATGCATCATGACCTTCCTTTTTTCACCCGTTTGCTTTTATTTGAACCTGGACTTTGTCTGGACCTCACTGTGAACTCGTCTTTCTGAGGAGCGTTTCGTCTCCGGCTGCCAGCTTCCTGTACAGCAGCAGCAGCTCATCGGTTCGGGGCTTTTTGGACTCAGGTGTGGAGGGAATCTCAAAGTCCGATGATGCCTGGGACTCCGTCTGTGCCTCTAGCTCTGTCGGGACATTTTGGTCATTGTTGAACTTCTGAGGGGCAGCGGAATTCCTGGAGCCTCCTTGCTCTGATCCATCATTCTCGTGTCGCAGAATCAAAGTGTCGGCTAACCCGGATTCCTGGTTCTGAGAGGAATTGCTTGAGAGAGAGGCGGACAGGGTCAGATTGAAGTCTTCATTGTTGACGGTGGACTCCTCCTCTTCTCCATCACTGAACAGTTCAGGAGTTTGTGATCCAGTCACCCTGGAGAGGGAAGGGCTTGGGACAGAACAGGACCGGCTCGTAAGGCTGTTCTGGCTGTCAGGAAGGGTTTCAGTTGTGAAGAAATCCTCCCACTTTGGGGGATTACATGAACTGTTTGCTTCTAATTCATTATTTTTAGTTTCTTTACTCTTGTTGCTTTCATCTACTATGTCCCCCTTCCCCACCTCCTCTTCTTCATCCTCATCCTCCTCATTGGACTCAGTGCAGTCCACATAGTTGCATAGAGGCTGTGAATCTCTGGTCGTCAATGATGACTCCTTCACAGGCATAGAGGGCGCTGTTTCCCCAGGATGTTGAACTTTATCTCCAATCTCTTGACAAATCAAACAAAAGAACCAGATGAACGACTTACTAAATAATAACAGAGTCAGTAATGATTATAAGAGTGTTAAAATATCATCTTACTGTTTTCAGTTTCTGGAATCAGACCCATCTTCTTCCGCACAGGAGCAAGGTCCAGTGTGTCGAACAGCTCATCATCACTGTCTGAACCTGAAAAAGTTCATAGAAATGCTAAAGGCTGTTCATGGAAAAGAATAGATTTATGATTTAGTCATCCATAGCTGTAATATATTAAAAATATAGTGATGGGACAGAATGACAAATAGTTAAAAATTATTTAGAAATTAAATATAACTAATTGGACAGCGGGATGGCGCCCTCTGCTGGTTGAAATCGAATTTATTTTTACTTTGTTTTTATATGACAAAAATTGCTGTTTTCCACCAGAACAAAATTTCAAGATGGTTACTTAACAATGTGGAGATACACTTTGTATGTCATTCCATATGGTGAAGTGTAAACTAGCACCCCGGTTGGGTTATGGTGCAGGACACCTGTTGTGGTAATGTGTTGTGTTTTTCAAACCGTATGTAGGTTGTGTTGCCATGCTGCGCTTGAGGACTCCCAGGGGTTTGTATCTATATGTCTCAGACTGTTTTCTGCACATCAGCTTTAACCTGTTCAAACACAGTGTTTTAGAGTAGGGATCATCCTTTTTCTCACACAGTTAGTTACAAATGCTGTTTTTAATCTGGGTTTAAAGGTTTCCAACGGAAACATAGGAAAATATGTGCTTTGTAGGATGATTAAAATTTGAATATAACTCACGTTTGTGTGACCTCGGCCAGTGTCTGACCCATAGGGATAACACTGGGGTAGATATTGACTGGTTGGAGGTAGGACAGGAAATCTTTGAGCTACGATCAGAAGAAGAAAAGGGGGTAAGTAAATTGGAGAGATTATATACAATTTTTGTAACAACTGTTTGGAATTAATCAATTTCCATAAAAATATGTAGATACCTCAGAGTAAGAAGAGTGGAAGCTGAAGCAGGCTCTGAAGGAACTGCCTCCAGTTCTGAGGAAAAAAAGAAACATCCATGTCTCACCATCCAAACCTAATGTGTTACATCGATTCTGCTTAAAACAGAGGCATAATCAGGTATTTGTATCTACTCTTACTTTATTATCACGCTGGTTTTCCTTGTTCTCTCTCCAAACCACATGGTGGATGGTTTGATGCTAATGATGTGAAGTGGAGTCCCATCAGTGGCGATGCAGCCACATGGAAGCCGGCTGCTTGGAAAGAACTCCTCAGACTAAACACACGTCCAAAAAGGGGGAAACAGATTAAATTCATTAACAAAAATGCACTCCTTTGTAAGACTGACCTTTAAAGAAATGCGAGCTGAACTCTGAACTGCAGTATTAAATACTAAATTCCATCATATAAAGAACAACAAATCCACCTTTGGGTGTCGACAGGCATGGATTTGTGTCCTGCGGTCAGTCGTCAAGTAGCTCAAGATATCAGGCATTTTCTTAAACATTTTCAGATTATTAACATGGATCTGAATATAAGCAGACAAAAATAACAAAAAATGAGCAATGCGTCTCGGATCAGATGCATGTGAAACATCTTGTGTGTTTGTTTGTGTGTGAACTCATCTGTGTGGTACCTGTGTGTTGAATTCCTCGCCCAGGTGGGTAAATAGGTATTCATATCCATATGCTGCTTTACAGTTAAGCCACACAACATGATAAGGACTCAGGCTGATCCATTTACCAACAAGCTCCATGACACCGTTCAGACAGGCCTCCTGCTCACACATAAGCAGATTAATTGATGTGTTTTAGCTACTTCTTTCTCTGTCTTTGTAACTCCCAAACACTTACCCGAGTAGGTATCCGAAAAAACCTGGGGTCATAGAAAGTTGAATCCAGGTAAATGCTCTGAATATCTTTCACTCTGAAAACGAAACACACGAACAAAAGCAACGACATAAACCACAACAGCTGCTGTTTTATCTCCCATGAGACACCACAGCTCTGCATATACATCCTTCTATAGCATCTGCAGATGAAAAGCTACTGGTAGTATCCTAAATATTCACTTCACTGTCAGTTATTCATAGTTTCTGTTCTGTTACAGAGGTTAAAAATGGGCCAACCTGCTGCCAGAGTGCAGATGGTCCATTCTGGAGATGTCTCCTGTGGAAAACCTAAAGTCTCCTGTATACAGCACAGTTCCCTGGGAACCTTCAAATAGGAACCTACAAGACACACTCGCCAGTTAGAGTAAAGAAATGTTTGCATGCTATAAAACTAATAGAAATTTGATATGGAAACAAAGTGCTGAGCACTAAAACAAAGATATAAATTGATGAGTTAAGCTGAAATGGTGTAACTTGCATAACAGATCCGGGACAATGTCCTGCAGAAAGTAGCGTGACCACCAACTCCTCTTTCTGTCAAAAATCAGAGTAAAACATGCTTAAAATTCAACAAAAAAGAAAATGCAGACACGGTAGATTTGGAAATTTCTGCTAAGTATATATGAGCTAGAATTTGATGTAGGTAAATTTAATGAACGCATAACATGTTTGTTTGTGTGTTTTTGAGGGTTTTTTGTGTTTTTGCTTTATACCTCTCCAGTTGTCTCATCAACCAGAGAAATCTGTGTTGGGCTCTCCAGCTCTAAGGGAACCTAAGACAGATAATCATGCGTATGAGCAACTGCGAACTCATTCCTACCAGTTTGACCAGTTGTATTGTACTGTTAATAAGATATCCAAAAAAATGCAACAGCCGAGTGGACTTACTGTGTAATTCTCCCAGAAAGCATACTTGGGGTTGCTCAGCAGTAGTTCTTTGGTCACAAAAGAGCAGTACAGCCTGACAGTACGACTGAAACCAAGAGTAAAGCGTTTAAATTCCGAAATTATATGCTTTGTTTCGGCTCATGTATTCAAGCTTTCTTCACCTGAACTGCAGTTTTCTCCTCAGTACTGGCCCTTTCATTCCTTTCATGTGGTCTGAAAATCGACAGCAGAAATGGTTGAAATACCACAGTAGCCCCGGATTATATTGATGGTAAATGAACAGATTAGCCACATTAATACGATTAATGTGCTGGTGTTGTGTGCAGTTCTTACCTTTGTGACAGTGGGAGAGGAAATATGCCCGGGCATGTAAGTTCTCCCGGTCAAATCGGTCCAAAGAAATTGTGGGATATTCTTTCATTCGACCCCCGAATGTACTCATCTTTTGCGGTTACTTTCAGAGAATTGTCGTGAATCAATTAAACGTCAAATTTAGAGAGATGGTCGTAATTTAGTCATATTACTGACGTTTATTTGTCCCGCCCATCAATTTCAGGGTCCACCGTTTCTTCTTCGTTTGCTTTTACAGCGGCATAGTTGTATTTGACAAGCATTACTGCCACCTGTCGTCTAAATGTAGGTAAACATTAACAACAAACTAAGAAAATCAACTTTGTAAATTCGCGTAAATTAAATTCTAGTGCATTTTCCCCCCAACAGTAATGGACTCATCTTTTATGTAGCAACAAATGGAAAACCCTCCATGTGCTTTGTGTAGGTTTATTTATTGGCGTGGGTGTTAATGTTTTTGTAACTGAGCTATGATATTAAATAAAAGATTAAATTTCTACACAACGCAGCAGTTATGAATTGTTTAATTTATACCTCTTTGTATACCTGTTGTACAATGACAATACAGGCTTTCTATTCTATTCTAACGGAAAGTTTTCTGGTCCGGAATCTGTGGAGTCTGTCACACTCCCCTCATGTGATAGTATGAGGGGTGAGATTACTCCTCCGGTTCCGTCTTGTTTTCCCAGATATAGAGTGTATGGCTTTATCGGACAGCATGGGGAATTAAGTATTTACTGCCTATTAGCTTGTGACAAGACTGAACTGTTTTTCCAAGACTAACAGTCAGCTGCATCACAGACAGTCCTTCAAAAAAAGTGAGTAATTCAAAGTTATTGAATTTTACAGTAGATACAATGTTGGTAAATAAACGTATCAGAATAGTTTTGATGCAAAAACAAATTTGCAAACTTCATGGTTGGTTTTCCTACAAAACCCCATTATCTATATAACTTTAAAAACTTTTTGGTTTTGCCAAGGAAAAATGCATCGTTAACCCTAAATTATTCAGATCATAAACACTGAAGATCGGTGAATATTCAATTATATATTTTGAAAGAACTTTGGTGGGGCGCGTGGGCGTCAGGGAACGTGCCCGGTCAGCAGCTCCGCAGTCGGCTCACTTCTAATTGAACCTGCCTTTAACAGCTTGAATCGATGTCGACGAGGCTTATGCCGTTCAACTCAGACCCGACCCGGCTACATTGATTTTTCAGAGGTTATGCCTCCAGCGGAGTAGACACGGAGTTCATAAGGCAAGTGTACTAAAACAACAGTTTTTTGACTGTGTAAAAAAGCACCGAGCGATATTGTTAATTCTAGAGATGTCTGTGGAGTTAGCTTAGCTCCGTTAGCACGTCAACCTGCTGTAGACTAACCCTCATAACGGGTAAATCTCAGGTTAGCTTACAATAGTAATGGTAGTTTTGCTGCCGTCGTTTACAGGGTTCATTTTAGATCTTATCTAAGTATTGATAACATTGTGTGATGTGTATATGTGGATTTATTATACATTTGACGGTAGCATATGGTTGATGACGTTCAGCGATGGCTAACAAGCTGTTTTAGTGAAGTTAAAGGTATCTGCTCAACTATTGCTAGCACCGCGCGCTTTTCATTCATTTATTTATTTATTTACCAGGAATGACGTTAAATGCTAAAGTTTTACGTCAGGGTCACTCATATTGAAGTTAATAGTTGACATTCAGATGTGTTGCCTGTCATACTTTACATCTAAACAGGCTAAGTGCATGATTACAGGCTTTTATTTTCTAGTAATAATCAATAATGTTATATTACTCGACTTGCTGATATTCGTTCATGACACGTAGAGGCTTTTGTGTACTTAGTTGACAATTCTTGACTGGTGAGTAAGTCGACCTTAACCCCATGTCTGTTCATAAAAATAAAATTTCAAATGTCATTGATTCAGACTTTGGCATTTAATGCACTTCAGTAACATAATGGTAAAAAGTTGTGCTTTAAGTTTTGTGAAGGTGTGGTGACCCCTGGCTTCTTCCCTCAGCCCACACATGACGTAAATATCTTTAGTCTTACTTCAGTTAAGCTGTAGAGTCTTTTTTTTTTAAGTAGACTGCTTGATCACAAGGTTCGCCAGGAATGTAGTTTCAGGGTAGTTTTATTCTGCTTTATAATGACACTGTTGTTTTGTGCTGAGAAAGCTCTGCAAGGTTTTATTTCCCTTTCCTGTCACCATCTGACCTAGAAAGGAAGGCACAGCTGCTCTCCTCAGAAATAAAAAAGTTTAAGCTCGTTTGAAGTTGTGCCACTAAACAGAAAAATAGATTTGTAAATGACAGCTGAGTGTTAGAGTTTAGACTGCGTTTCACCTTCTTTCATCAAGGTTCTTTTTTTTTTACGAGATTGAACTGAACCGGGAATTGTAATGCAGCTGGGGAAAAAAAGGAAGTGAACTGGAACAAAGGCCGCTATCATCATTATTTGTTGACTTCCTCAGAAAGCCAGTACGCAATTCTAGTGAAATAAATCAACATTAAATAATTGCTTTCTTTGCTTTCATAATGCAATTTGTATTTCTAGTCGAATAAACAACCGTAAAACTCTTCTTTATATACAAATCTGCAAACAAATTTGCAGAAATAATTAAAATATAATTATATAGAAATAGAAAGGGTGTTATTTTTGTGTAAGTTTATAGTTTGATATAATACCTTTTTTCATGCTTGTATAATTTAAATTTACTGTACCAATTCAATGGCATAACCATGATTGGACATTTCCCCTTTTTTATTAATTGTTTTTGTTCTTTTTTTAGAGTCAAGACCAGATGTTACCTGATATTCAGAATATTTGTATAAGCTTCCTCTTGAACATTTCGTATATCCTCTTTTCTGCACCACAGGCAAAGAACCACAACCCAACGGCTGCCAGACACTTCCAAAATAATGTCATTGTTGGGCCGTTGATGCTTCTTTAGAAGCGGGCTAGTATGCGGCACGGTCCTGGCAGTCCCAGGAGGAAGAGCTGCTGAGAGTCCCGTGGTCGTGAGGCTGGCGTGCTTCTGCTGAATCCGGCCATGGACGACTTCAGCACCAGGACTTACGGCACCAGCGGTCTGGACAACAGGCCTCTGTTTGGGGAGACCTCAGCACGGGTAGGGGACATTCTAATCTGGACCTTTTCGTTCTGCTCAAAGTCAAAGTTTTCTGAATTAAATGAAACAGGAGGAATTAAATTATGAAAATGAATAATGCTTCTTCAACTGTCTTCCTGGCAGGATCGAATCATAAACCTGGTAGTGGGAGGATTTACGTCGGTGGTTGTTTTAGTAAGTACAGACTTCAGCACGTGTTTCTTGTCAGACTATTGGTGTTTTGAAGTGTAACATGCAGCTAAAATGATTTTCTTTTGTCTGAGGGAGACCAGCTCATTCTGGGCCTGCTGTTAACCACAGCAGTGTAACCAACAGCTCTAAACTGCGTTAACCTCAGTAATGATTAACAAAAAAGTCTTCACAAATAAACAGTTCATTTGTCAATGTTCCTGGTCATATGAACAGATTACACACACACACACACACACACACACACACACACACACACACACACACACACACACACACACACACACACACACACACACACACACACACACACAGAGCTAACCTTCTATACTACTGTGGTTCCCTGACTCTATTCTAATGATTGCAGTAGAAGTTCATCCTCTTAGTTGTTGTATGCATGTACAGTTCATATATAGATAAATTTTAATATTTAACACTGATGATGAAGTGTGTTTCTGTGTTTCTCAGGTGACTGTTATCAGCTCAATCGTGTTCCCTTCACTGCCTCCACAACCTCTGAATATCTTCTTTGCCGTATGCATCCTGTTAGCCTGTGGATCCACCATAGTGCTGGTAACAGTGTTAATCAGTACAATTCTGTCTTGCTCTTGTATAAATAAAATTTAGCTTTCTAAATCCACCTCCACACAAAGACACACTCTGTCTGTACTTGTATGGTTATACGACTATAGTACTAGTGACAGTCCTGGTCTCAACCCCTGCAGATATTCTGGTACCGGCAGGGCGACCTGGAGCCCAAGTTCAGGAATCTGATCTACTACATGCTGGTTTCCATCGTGCTGCTGTGTTTATGTGCCAACCTCTACTTCCATGACGTCAGGTAAGGACAACGTTGAAAACGAGGAGGAGGAAGAAGAAGGGAAGAGCATGGCCTTGACAGAAGGACTCAATGAAGGACAGATACTGTAAACTCATGGAAATCACTTGAATGAAGATTCTCGGACCAAAACACTCACTCACACACCTGTGTCTACGGCCCCGTTCAGATTTGCTGATGGTCATACAACTGTTTTCCTATGCACTCAATTGCACTCTGCAATTTTTAGGATGGACTATTATTAAGATGGCTGATGACCAAATCAGAGGAATCTTTTGTGATATTGACATATATCAGTACCTGATTCCATCACAGTTGCCCTGTGAGCCTTCAGTCTTCCAACTTTAAATTTTTAATAACACACCCTCTCACTCAGACCGGTTTTTCCTTTCCTTTTTGAACCGAATTAGGAGCGCATAATGACTCCTTGTGATTATTTGTAATGGGGTGGGTTTTCTTTTTGTTGGTAGTGAGCATGTGAATGTGGGTGGTTGACCTTTCCATAGACTGTTAACCGGCTAACGGCAAACATTGCTTCTGGGTTCTGCAGACAATATATGCAAATGGTTTTCTTTTCCTTTGGGAGAAATTATGAATGAAATTTGAAATCAAAAATTGAAATTTTAGACTTTTATGTAGAGTGGGGTTGTTTGCAGGTCTGCTCAAGAAATTGGTCATCACAAAAAAGATAAAACAGATCTAAGAGTAACGATACAATAATCTGCCATTGCACAATATTAAGGCTGCGTTTCCTGTTGTGTACATGTGCGCTGCATCTGCCTGGACAGGTAAATAAAGTGGAAAGGTTTCGATGGATGCTATAATGGCCAAATAAGTCCATCCACATGTAGCAAATACTATACGAGATTTTGGTGTGTGTGTGTGTATGCGCGCGACTGGGTGTGAGCGTGCGTGAGACTAGTGGCGAGGACAGCTGGTGGAATCAGGGATTCCACCCAGCTGATGCAGCCGTAAGCCCAGGATGTAAGACAGGAACAGAGTAGCGACGAGGGACAGGGTGGAGGAGGTGATAGCTGGTTTATCTTTTTCAAGATGAGTTGCGTTGATTAGTCATTAAACGTAGTTGAGTTCAGTTGCGTTAATTAGAATGATAGAATTGAATGATGATCGATGATGCTTCCGCTCGCTGTACTGTCACACTAGACTGAATAGGGCCGACCCGGTCCCTCGGTCCCCCTTTGAACTTGCAGTCTGACTGTACCCTGCCTTCAGGCACCTCTGTGGTAGCAGGAGAATGTGACTGAGTTGCCAGCAGTGTCGAGTCTGGTCATTGGTTCAAAGTTTGGTTTGGCTATATATATTTTTTTAAGCTAAACCACTGAAAATAGAAAGAGACATATGCCAGGAAAGGTGTCCCAGCCACAGCGCCTCTGTGGTGTAGAGGGACAAGATCGTGACTTTGGTGAGTTGGTGGCAGTGTCGAGTCTGGTTGTGGGTTTGAATCTCGCGGTGTCTGTGGATTTTAACTAAACTTCTGAAAACAGAAAGATAAATACGCCAGGAACCGGGCTTCAGACACACCACCTCCATGGTGAGGTGGCAAGAGAACAGGAACTAGTGGCACAGTGTCTGTCTGGAGGTTGTGGGTTTGACTCCAGCCCTATACCTTTTGTACTCACAGGCCTTGTAGGTAAGACACACAATAGGAAGAACCGGGCAGTTCAGAGGATCCAGCTGGTGGCTCAGGTGGAAGACACTGACGCGGGCAAGCAGGGCTTGAGTCCAGGTGAGGGTTGGCCTATTTAATCTGGTTTGATGACGGCGGTGGGTGCCGGAAGGGCGGAAGGGGTGATTGTAGTCAACACCCTGAAAGTTAGATCTTTAGTGTGTGTGTGTGTGTGTGTGTGTTTCGTGGTGTGTGGGCAGCCTAATGGCAAGAATGAGGGATTTGCATCTCCCAGATGATGCAGCCGTAATTCCCGAGGGGGGAAGTAGAGTAGATAAGATATGACAGGCCGAGGGGGAGGGGGTGGAATGGAAGAGCATCCAGCTGTGTTTTCTTTCCTATAATTTTTGTAATCTAAAAAAAAAAAAAATCAACTAAAAGTGAGATCTGAACCCTGCCCTCCCAAACCAGAGCCCACAACCTTAACCACTGAGCTACTCAGCTGGATGCACAGAACTGCTCCTTTCTTCCTATTTTATGTAGTCCCTACAAGCTAGCAACAATACCCGTATGTAAAATGGACGGAGCTGGATTCGAACCCACAACCTCAAGGCAGACACACTGCACCGCTGGCAACCCACGGGTCCCGTTCGCCTGCCACTGCGCCACAGAGGTGTTGTGAGTAGAAGACATCTCCTGGCTATCTCATCTGTCCACAGTGGGTGAGTGCAAAAGGTCCCTTGCAAGACTCGAACCCACAACACTGCACGGCTGGCACCCCAAAGTCACGGTTTGTTTACAGGTGACCTGCAGTAAGAAATAAACCCTGCTTTACACCAGAGGTTAACCCCACTATGACATGAGGATTGTGAAAGCCATGCTTTTTTTTTAATTATTATTATTTCATGGAATAAAAGCATATGCTGACTTTTTTGCTTCACTAGTGGTTAAAATAAATGTGGAAAAGATGCGATTACAGTAACGGACAATACTCAAAAGAAATAGATGTTAGATGATTTATTCAATATTTTGAGCTGTAGTCTTCAAAATATTCATAAAACTCTGCCTTTATTATTAAAAACATGTAAGCACGTAACTTAATGAGTAAAATAAAACATGCAACATGACAAAATTAACTGCAAAAACCTTTCAAGATTAGACACAAGAATAACGAACCTTAAACTTGGGTCCAAACAGGAAGCGCGGACACAAAGAGAAACAGTGCGTGTCAACGTCCACCAGGGGGCAGCAGAGTCAAAGACTTTTGCCAAAAAGCTCAGTGAATGGCCACCAAGGTAAATATAGCCCTTTATTCGGTTTAGTGTCTTCAGAGCTGGACGGAGACTGTTGGTGTCCAGATAGAAGGGAGATCAGAGGTTCCACACTCTCATAGGTCTATTTGGCCATCCTGTGTGGATCCAAACTGACGTGTGACTGTAAAGCAAACTTAAGCAGAGGTAAGTGAGATTTTGGGGGGGGTTGTGTGGGGTCTTCAGACGTAGTCCCTGGACCTCTTGATGGCACAGCAGAGCATCATGCTAAAGATCATCCCAAAGATCTGTGCAGGGGAGGAGACAGAAGAGATGGCATTCATCAATTTAAGGAAAAAACAGTCCTGAACCAGCATGACCATCATCAGATCACCAAGATGTAAACTTGAGATCTCTCACCATGATGATGCCGATGCCGATTCCAACTCCACCGAGGATGTGCAGTTTGCTGTTGAACACCTCTTCGATGGCGGCTGGACAGCTCTGAGAAAGTGGGAAAACAACAGGTGAGATTAAGGGAAAAACACTGACCTCAGAATGGTGTGAAATAAGAACGGTATCTGTTACCGTAGTGACCAAAATCTCCAGTCCTTCCTGCTTGGGGCAGATATCTTTACTGCCATCAAATATGGTCCCTGTAGGGCCACAGCAGTTCAGCTATGGTGAAGAAAGAACAAATTAAATTATGGACTAACTGACTTAATGGCAGCACTAAAACACTGGTTTCGCCTTAGACAGCCATCTTTGTTCAACTTTTTCATGTAAGTTAACCTCATGCTCCAACAAATTCCACTGAAAACCAAATCTGCAAAAAAGAGTTCTGTCTGGAGAGAAATATAGAGGAATAATATAGTATTTGACTGTAAATACTGTGGCTTTTAATTTTAGTTTAACCTCTTTTGGTGTAATGTGATGAGTTGTAATGTAAATTTGAAACAAAGCTGAGAAAAATAGAACTCTGAAGTTTGAATGACACCCATTTTAAAATTAAATAGGTTTGTTTAATGTTTATAGTTATAGCAACAACAACAAAGAAAAAGCATATTTTGTGTCCTTACTCCAAAGTGGATGGCACGAAGAGTTTCCTTGAGAGCTTCCTGTTTGGTGTTCTTGTAGTTGTTGTACGTCTCCTTATAGAATGCCGTCACATCAGTCACCACCTAAGACACAAATGCAACAGTTATTGCTTCAAATCTGATTTAAAAAAAAAAAAAAAAAGGTGTGCAGTGTCTGTGCCTTGTCCTTGTTGGAGAGACCCCAGATGCCAGCAGCCACCTCTGCAGCAAAGATGAGGAGAAGGAAGAGGAAGAACTAATAAAAACAAGAAAGGTATGTTTTATTGCACAGAAGAACCTCCCTGACTTTAAATAAAGTGTGACTCCTATTATAACTTTTTAAGGGGCGCTCAACTGCTCCCAGTGTTATAAAAATGTTAAAACTAAACGTGAGCTGACTCCACCGGGCCTCAAACCATCCACTGAAACCACTTTAACCTTTTGTCTTGAACCACTTACCAATCCCAGCATGCACGGCGACTCCTTGATGGCTCCGCAGCAACCGAGGAAGCCAACGACCATCATCAGAGCCCCCGCCGCGATCAGGATATACACGCCTGTAGAAATGAAGACGGGGAGACTTAAAATAGGAAATCTGGTTCATTTGAGTTTCACTGGTGGGGAATCTGGATTCTGCCCTGGTTATCTTGAACAACATATCTATTGTCCATCATTATGCAAACCAAATTAGCTGTTGCCATTGGTAACCTGCTTGCTTGCTGCTGCCAGACACACTGAAATTGAATTAAATCATCCGAGCAAACATGCAGAAGCTCTGACATATCTCAAAGCATCTTTATCTGATCCTTGAACACGACCTTGAACATGGCGTGTAGCATGAAGGCCATTCGTGTTTCAGGCAGAAATGTGGCCATATCCAGATTTTTTTCCTTTCCTTCTGGATGTAAACAATCGTCAATCAAGTCTCCCGACAACCAGTAAATGCCCAAACTGAAGCAATGTAGTCTTTACAAATATATAGATCTTAGACCAGAATAGCCACAGTCATGTGAGTAATGCTCCTTCATGACCTCAAACTCCAGCTGTTATCAAGATGTTTGGCATTTCTAACACCCTCCGTCACCCTGACGCCCACAGACTTATCAGTTCAACGGCACAAAACTCGAAGGGGAACAAAAGGATCGAGTCCTTCGAGTTCCTTGGAAAGCACAAAAGAGGAGGGAACAAAGAGGTCCCTGTCAATGGGTGAAGAATGAAGGCTATGTGTGGAGGGCTCTGCCAGGCCGGGGGAGCAGCCTCACCATAGCTGCCCGCTTTTCCTAATCAGCTCCACCCTGCAGAGGCAACTTCCAAATACTGCAAATGACAGATGTGCAAAAAGTGTTTTTAATGCAAGATTTTTGTGCCCACAAATGTTTGTCAGTCCAGGATGTAAGATTGCACAAAACCATGAAGGTTGCCTCAGATAGCAACTTCCTGTTTGCTAATGTCGATGAAATCACTCGGTCCAGGTTTGAGGTTTGCTGTGCTGGCGTGAGTTTCATTTAAACTACGCCAGCAAAAGGCAGCGATTACATCAGTATATCACACAGGAACCAGCAGGACAGGAGAGGCAGTAGGGGGTCAGGAGGGGTCAGGGCCATGGCCTTCAGGATCAAAGGGGTCTCTGATTAAGATGATAATCAGAGACAGGGGCCAGAGGAGGAAGGGAGACAAGACAGAAGTGAGAAATGTCTTGGTGGGTGGGGGCAGATGGTTTGACACATTTCCCAGGCAATACAGAGACATTCCTAATATACAAAAGACAGCTAAACATTGTAAGGTTTTCTTCCTCATGTGTCACACCTTAACGTTACACCAGGCTGATGTTGATGCTGCCAAAAGCCGGAAAACACCAATTTACTGAGTTGCTGTACAATTACACAGTCTCCAAAGTGTCTCCCCTTCATTTTACAGCCGACTGACTAACTGCCATCATGTTATTGCGCCTTTAAACATCATAAAGTAGGACGTATTTTCATCACTAGGTTCACAGGACACTTGAAATACATTCCAGTGTTAGCCCTTATCATCCAGATCACCATTTATGGTAAAATCAATATGAGCCAACCTGCAAACCTTGACTATTCTGTGTGCAGCTCTGGAATAACAAGAGTTTCTCACCAGTGAAGAAGACTGTAGTGGAATCCTCTGCTTTAAACAGTCCTTCTGTCCTCGAGTCAAATCGCAGCCAAAGTCCCACTGCGAGGACTCCGGTACCTGCCAACTAAAGACACGGAACATGTATGAAGAGAAATCGCACCACTCAAGCACACTTCACAAGGCTGCATTCACACCGACTGATCATACTTGGTGAGCATTAATTCACTGAAAATGCATGCTGTCCATAAGAATGTACAATTATCAATCTGGATTTAACTGGTACTTGGTGTAAACAATATGAAAACAGGTTTGAAGTACGTTAAAATGTAGTACAACTCCAGCCAGGAGATGGCACCTGAGGTGGAAATACATCGTCACCCCGTCTCCCACAAAACAAAAGCACCTTTCAATCATCTCATAAGAAAAATTCTGATTGTCTTAATGTTAAATTTAAGAATTTGATCTGTAGAATGTGAGCACTTACTGCGCTATTTACTAAAAGTTATATGTGCATGTTTGTGTTACTACAATAACCGTCCCCTGAGCAACCACAACCCTGCCACCCTGCACGTCACTTTTACATAATTCCCTGTATTGTTGTGCAACAGGAAATGGTGCAGGAGCAGCGTCAAGCTTTTCCATTTTGACAGGACCCTCCCAAATACACCGACCGTGAATCAGTCAGACCGTGAGTCATCTACAAACACCGTCTCATTGGTAATCCTGCTCTTTGGGATTAAATTAAATAAATAAATTTGCAAATCTTAAAGTGTACAATTAACAAACTCCATTCTATTCTAATCCAATAGTCCACAAGAACATAAATGCAACACCATATGTTTTTAAACATCTAAAACCTGTTTTCAACTCATCTTTTCTGATTTGCAAACATAGCTCTGGTTTTTACACGCAGCACAACAACAGATAAACAGTTTGATACTCGGTCAAAGGGAAATCAACTTTACTAGTTTCTGCTGAGCACACCCTTCAATTAAAAAAAAATAAAAATATATATATATAAAAAAAAAGGCCTGGAAAACAGGAAGTGCGAGTAATTGACTGAAGTGGGAATAAACACTCTTGGGGAAGCTGGGGTGTTTGTGTGGTGAGGAAGAACCAGCCAGTCTTCCACAGAGACTTGCATTAGTTCTCATTAAGCAGCAGCACTCTGGTGGTTGTTTTCCACTGATGGCACAACAAAGATGAATTATTCCTGAGGGGCGTTTACTCTTAAAAAAAAAAAAAGAAAGAAAAAGAAAGACTGCAGCTGTCTTAAGAGGTCTTAACTCAACAAACAGCAAAACAGTCATTAAAGCTGGACCAACTGTTTTGGTAAACTGGTAGATGATGGTTGGGATTAATCATTTTACATCCTGGAGCTTCACTCGGTGGAAAAATGGACGAAAGGCCATTTTAAAACCGACTTTCTATGAGAAACTTCAGAAGCTGACAAACGTGGCCCCTGATCTGCTTCATTCTATGTTTAGGCCCGGGGAGGGGCTCTGACGTAACGGACTGGACCGTCGAGCCGAACCGAATCTGCCCGTTCAAAATCGGTGAGAAAACATCCTCAGCTGCTAGAACCTTTGGACGTGTTCGCGTAAACCTTTTAAACCTGCGGCTGAGTCCCCTGGTTAGCCTTTTAGTTCATGAATCAGCGGGAAGAGAAATATGTTGAGTCTTTTTAGTCCGAAAGCAACAGTCTGACTCTTTTTTGTTAACACCAAGTTTACCAGGACTAAAGCGGAGAAGAGCCGCACACTTTCACGCTTCAACAGACTAAAACCAGATATTTATTTATGATTTAAATGTTCGGGAAAATTGTGGTTTTAATTTCATTCCAGGCAGCGTTTCAAATTTCCAGTACGTGTAGAGACATGTGCTTTTACACAATGGGAGATATCGTCAAAACACGCCACAGTAAACTTGTAAAACTCTCCCAGGCACACGTTATAATACACGTTACTTATTTTATATTGTTTCTTTATATATTAAGAGATTAGTCGTTACACTTCGAAGAAAAAAAACAACTCACAAAAGCTCACAAAAACTGTTTCTAACTCGAAAGCTGAAGGAGTGGCACTTGAACGCAGCACTACATACCCAGAATAGAAAGTTGAAGACAAACATCAGGTACTTGATGCACTGCATGGCCCCCATGGCTCCGGAATTTCGATTACTTTCACGCGTAAAAGCCAAAACGATGAAACTAGTTTCAGAACTTCTCTGCGACCGTGAGAAGAGGGAGAAGAGTGTCTGGGAGGGCTTTTGTCTGGACCACACCCATGCCTCACCTGAGGAAATGAGCGGGGGAGGGTCAAGACAGAACCCGGGGAGGGACTATCCCACACAGGCTCATGTTTCCTGGCAGATTATATTTAACTTGCACTACGGACTATGTGTTGTTCTATTCCTGCGTCTTATTTTTGGCAAGAGTGATGCGTTTTAGAGCGTGGGCATTTTAAATTATCGTGTTTAATGCATCTAATTTCAAATCCAATAATACAATAATTGATGGAGAGGATCATTATGTGACGTTTTTATCAAAAAAAAGAAAGAGACAGAGGAAAAAACAGTATTTCCTCGTGTAATTACAGAATAATTAAAAACACGCCGCGTGTTTGTGTTCCAACGGTCTTCCAGAGAGAAGCACCACTAATGAAATATTTTCATGATAAAGAAGTTATTCAGTTAGTAAGTTGATGAGTAAGCGTCAGGGGAAGTTTGTGGCTGGGATGACGGGAAACAGATTAGAAACACGGGGAAATTATTCCAGGCAAAACAACTGCAACAGCAGAAGGATGAGCAATCATAGAGACACACCCCCGGAAGATCAGAAGGCTTTAATTTGAACTCTGAATTTCCATAAATTCTGAAAATTAGGGTGTTTTTTTAAAAAAAAAAACAACATATTAGTACTGTTCACTCCTTGGGAAAGTAATGTTGGTATTATCGTGCCCCCAAAAAATGCTGTATTAAAAATAATAGTATCTACAAGTTAAGCCTTTTGGCACTTAATTGTAAAAGTTAATTCGCCGAAATTACCCTAAAATTGTGCGCATCCTCTGTGAAAAATAAAATAAAAAATAAATCGCTATCTAGTTGACCTCTAGTGGCAGGATGGCCACACCTATATTATTATTAATTATGTTCTGATTACGATTTTAGAAGTTCATGTTTTAATCGTTATTTGATGCCACAGCAGGTTGAGCAGAAAGTTCCATGTGGCGATGCAGATTCCTCTTGATGCCAAAGAGAAAAGACTGCTGTTTGCATGTCATATATCACATTAGAAGATGGGGAAAAGGCAAAAGGGAAACCTAAAAGGCTCAAAACTTACCCAAAAGAAGAAATTAAAGACGAAGATGGCGTACTTGACGCACAATTCCCAGCTGCTCAAAGCCGTCATCCCTGCGCTGTTTCACCAGAGTTTATCTGCTGTCGGTCCCCTGGTTCCTGGTTCGGTTCGGTTCGGATCGATCCGCCCTCACAGCTGTCACACAGACGGGGGCGCGCTCCTATGATGCCGCAGTCCACGTATCCAATCTGATCTGTTTAGAAAACGCCCACAGAGAACAAAACACGATTTGATTGATTGCTTTCAGACTTTTGTTTGATACAAAATTGCATATAAAATGTAGAATAAATAACAAAAAAGAAATAAAAATAACAGGAGGCCGTTAAAATAAGTGAAATTAAAAGGTCTGCAGCTGTTGTTTATCTTTATTCTTTCATTCTAAGTGAAAAAAGCATGTTGTCATTTGTCAGAATTATGAACAATCAGACTATGAGGGTTTTTTTAACTTAAAGTTAACACAGAGTCAAAGCTTATATAGACTGGTGGTAATTAAACAGAAATTAAGCATGTGATTTCATTATTATGTTTCACTATTGACAAAAGATTGTTTTGAAATGCTGTGAAATTATGATGCATTTTATATGAGGAAAAAAAGACGGAAAGTCTCATTGCACAAACCGAGATGTGTTGGTCCTCACCGACATGCATAAAAGACTGTGTGTTCTGTAAAACAACTCAGGCTTTATGCCCCCGGGTGTGTGTGTGTGTGTGTGTGTGTGTGTGTGTGTGTGTGTGTGTGTGTGTGTGTGTGTGTGTGTGTGTGTGTGTGTGTGTGTGTGTGTGTGTGTGTGTGTGTATGGAAAGAGAGAGAGGGTGTGTTAGTGTCCAAAACAACTCTGCATTTATTTCTGGAAGCATTTACAAAGATTTTATTCAGTTTCTCTCTTTCTCAGCCAGTGAGGAAGATAAGGCAGCAAAGGATGAAAAATATAGCATTATAGTAACAATATGAGCCATTTATGAATTAATTTAAAATAATACCTACGAAATAATAATGTCATTCAGATTTGATCGCTGAAAGAACCGTTTTAATTTCAGGACTTGGAATTGTGAACGTCTGTTTCTTTACTTACATCTAGTGGCCATATAGATATACTGCAACAGAAAGAACACTTAGTTTCCTGATGAAATATTTAGATACGGAAGCCCTAAGCGGACGTTTTTGTTTTTGTTTTAGTTTTTGTGGGGGGGTTTTTTCTTCCAAAAACATTATCTCGGGAAACCAAAACTCTGTTTTCAAGTCATAATTATGAGATAAAGAGTCGAAAATATGAGATAAAAAGTCATATTGACCGCAGACATTCCAAAATAAAGTCATCTCCTTCCACAATGACCTTTCAAATTATATCCACACATGCATTCAATCATTTTAGTAAAAACAGATAAAGTAAAAAAGCAAAAATCTGAATAAGCTTATTGCCACGATGTGAACAGAGTGAAAATTATGACTTAACTTCTTTCTATTGATTTTATCTGCCTTTTATAAATAAGTAACCTATGACCTCATCTTCTTCACCACTTCTGGTGTTTCTCTCTTCCTTGTGATGCAAAGAAAGAAAACTATTTAATACTTATGCTAAACTATTTCATCCCTTCAAAAAAACCTTGAGTAATTATTCAGTTCAATAATGAGTGTGTTGCCAAGGCTAAAAGGTGTGTGTGTGTGTGTGTGTGTGTGTGTGTGTGTGTGTGTGTGTGTG
>BJFM01002011.1:21100-32690 GCA_016586285.1 Arothron firmamentum | reverse complement strand
ATGAGCAGGTAAGGGGAGGGTGAGAGCCGGAGCAGGCCGGCAGCTGTGACAGCAACACCGTTATTCTTTCAACAACCAAGCTTTAAGGTGTTTGCTAAAAAGGGCCAGAGATGGGAGTTCATGTATTGTATTTGGTATTGTATTTCAGGAATGGGATGCACGAACAGAAAAAGTGGCTTGACTAAAGGCACTCTTTCTAAAGGGAACTACACAGTCACCTCCAGAACCAGATCTTGTTGATCTGATTTTAGTTTGCAAAGTTCAGTTCTTTCAGGTTCTGGTGTTAAGTCTTTAGTCAGTATCAAGTAAGTCAAGTCAGTGTCAAGTGTATATGGCAACCAGTTGAGTGACTGGTACAATCCTACCATAAGCAGATAGGACAACGGCACTTCAGTGGACAGGATTCAATGGCTCGGAGATCAAGCTGGCAGGTTCGCCATCTATTGAGATTGCAGGATCTTTATGGGATTCCATATCCAACTCAAAAACTTGACCTGTACTTTCAATTAAAGTTATACCTCTGTCCACTTCTCTTTTCAGGTCTATTTCACATTCACACTTACTATCAAGTGTTCTCACTCTTTTGTTTATCAGTTGTACAACATTATCTCTTTTATGGCCAATAAATTCAATACAAAGTATTTGTAGAACTCTCATACACTTTTTAAAATCATGCTGAACAGTAATTGCTACTATGAAGTAAACCATAACTATACAAAGCATAGCATAGTATTTGGCATGCCTCTGTTCATAACTGTAGGGCTTACAGTTGCAAAGAATGAAATACCTTCACCTCATCATCTCAAAGCATTTGAATAAATACTTTACATTGCAACTGATATGCGTTTTGTGCATGAACATACCACTTTCAATTATTACATGTTTAAACTTTCTTTTCCAAGTTGATCAAGAGCTTATTTCAGGCTAAATGCACTTCAAGTAAAATATAATACCTTTTGTTATTTATGATAAACATACAATCAAACTTATACACTTACATTCGTATTTCAACAAGGATTTCTTCAAGGGTATGCATAAACTACTAAGCCAAGAGTGCTACTAATCGTTAACACTTCACTAACATAATTTTAGCCAACTACTTCCACTATATTCTAAAGTTAAAGGCTCACAAAGATTGCTGAACATGGCACCTGTCCAAATTGCTGTTCTTCTCTGCTCTACATTTTAACATGTCGCAAATGAAAACAAGGAAGAGAGTACTGCGAAAGATGCATCGTTTTAAAATAAATGCATCTATGCTCAAATTATACAACCAAAGTACCTCTCCATTCCACTTACATTTTTAAAAAAAAAATCATCTTAATATTCATGAATTTCCACACCAGGATGATCCACATCCTATTTTATTTTAAAATCCTTTTTTATCAACTGTTTATGGTCTATTTATTATCTATATATCAGCTATTTATCAACTGGGTTACACACGCACATCACTTCATCCCTTACTGGTGTCAGCCAGACCATCCGGATCTCACACACAACAGTCGGGCAGAAGCTCACCATCTGAACACTGGGGTCTGCTGGACAGTCACAGCAGCACGATACTGAGAGGGTGCAGCGGTTTGCCAGCGTAACGACATCCCTTCAAACAATAATGACAGCGACAACAATCAGTAGCTTAAGTATGTGGTCTGATCCCAGAATAAAGAGTCGGAGAGAAAGTGAGTCAACACAAGAATTAAATTAGCACCGACAACAAGTCTGTAGCAGCTAGAACCACAATAAAGAGAGAGAGAGAGAGAGAGAGAGAGAGGGAGAGAGAGAGAGAGAGAGAGAGAGAGAGAGAGAGAGAGAGAGAGAGAGAGAGAGAGAGAGAGAGAGAGAGAGAGAGTGTGTGTGTGTGTGTGTTTCAGAAATGAGCTGGCCTTTGATGTCAGCTACAAGATCTATTGTCAGCAGATCATCATGCCGAGAATGATCGTGAATCAAGAGGTGTTGAGGATGGATCAGTACGATGGAAGAGCGTGAGCCCATCCAGGCTTCAAACTACAGCTAACAGAACTAAATGTCTTTGTTGGCTTTGGGGAAAACACACGGCCCATCTCCAAACATGTCATGTTTTTGCCTCCGTGTTATGAATGTAATAACTGCTTAAACTGGGATGTCAAAGCGGTAACCAACACTCCGCAAAAAAAGTCTGTGATGGCAAATTGTTGTGTACTGATGAATACACACTCATTCACATGCTCATCAAATATCACTGTGCTTGCAGGTTGGAGGATTGACAGACGGAGAGGAGCTGACCTTTGACCTCCCTACACTAGTGTTTGACTCACGAGCTGAAAGATTTGTGAGCTGGTTTTTGTTTGTTTGTTTGTTGTGACTGGAGCAGATGAGCTCATAGATGTAGATCCCTGCGACTGTAAACACTCTAACTGATAAGGAACAGTTTTACACCCATTACACAGACGAATAAGATCAAATGAATCATGGATGACTAAAATCAGAGTTACTGACATATAACTGGGACAGTGTACAAAGAAGTGATATTGGCAATCTTTAAGAAGCTTTATAAAGACATTTAAATGTTTTCATGAAATCTCTCTCCTATAATAATCCTGTAATACAGACAAGGCAAAACAGAAAACTGAGTGATTGCTCCTGGATTACTGAAGGGCCTGTAAAAACCAAAGTGTAGTGTACATAGATTTTATGAAAACAGAAAATTAAAGTGGCAGAAAAAAGTATAAAACATTTTGTTGTTTCCTATTAGAATAGATCTTTTTTGTATGTTAGGAAGCAAAGTATGTTTATTGTAGAAACTGAGAAGTGTGACTTAAGAAGTGTGACTTCCACCTACTGCCTTTCCATGCCCTGCAATTATCTGACCTCTAGGTCATTGCAATGCATTAAAAAAGTGGTGGCCAGACACTTAGTCTTGGTTTAGCATATGGCTGAGGTTTCACTACAGCTTTGATTCTTCACCTTCTCTGATGTGGACCGTGAAGGCAATGAGCCACGAGTGGTTTATTGTCGATCAGTGTTACAGAACTGGCCAGAAACAGTCCTCAGCTGTGAGTGAAGACTGAGTCTGCTGCTTTCCCTCTTTCATGCTGGAGCTCTGCTCTCAGCCTCACTTTCCTTCTTCTAATGGTCAACAGTCTGCAGCTAATCGTCCTGTTAGTTCAACAGGGCTGGAGAATTCAGTGTGTGCTGCCTGACTGGAGAACCATTCAACTAAAGCAGAGCTAAACCAGTGCTGAACCAGAACAGGAGGATGAAAAGGAAGAGAACTGTTAGTCCAGTGACATGCCATCAGCGGAGGCAGGTGAGGGTCATCATGAAAAGAAAAAAAAAAAAAAAATCTTGTATTTATTTAGTCATTTTTCATTAAACTTACCAATTTTAGATTATTTGTTATCAAAATCATGGAATTTTCACATTAACCGGAGTTGAACTACTCTGGCGAGACCTGAAGTGAGACACCAGCCATCTGAGCGTCACCATGGATTGCGCAATGACTCTGGTGGCATGCTGGAGTGAGATCGTATCGCTGTCTCCCGCAACATGAAGTAAATTTTCATAGTTTAGCTGATGTATATAATAAATAATGTAGGTTTTTTTTGTCAACAACTGTGTATGGTATGTGTTTCTTATGCTAAGCGATCATATAACGCAGTTCTCGTGCCTCATAGTAGGGGGTGCTCGTGATCCCAAGGATTCTTCATATGATTCAGCAGCTGCAGAGTAAGTGACAGCGAGCTGCTGCACTGTTGTCAGTTAAGAGTTTACAAGAAGTGCAGTCATTATTTTTTTCTTACTTTTGAAATGGAGGATTACATATCTAAAAATTTTTAAAACTAAAAGAAGACAATGAAAAATACTACCAACAAATTATCAATGCTTTTGTTCAGAAGGAGCGCCAGATGGACTTTATTTATAAGAACACAATACCGTCTTCTTTTAATTTAATGTGCTTTTTTGGTGCTACAGTTTGTATGTGTAAAGAATGCTGATATAAGACTTTAAAAATAACCCATTAACTGCTGCCAATCAAATACTGGATAAGATTGTCTGTAGGGTTTACACGTTTGTAAATCTGATTGTGATGACGGCAGTGCCTCACCAGCCATGAACCTCACCGCACGTCACTGCGTTAGTGGATGACCGTTTGACTAAAGAACCACAGTTTCTGTGTTCCAAGTACACCGTAAGATCGACGATGACAGGCTTGTTTTTTGTTTAGTTGTTCTGAATGAGCTAGCCTGCATAAAACTCCTCCTTATATTTTCATCGCCAAGCTCAGTAGGGCCTCCTCAGAGGGAGACAAACTCAGGAACTCTCCAGCCTTGACGTGTTGATGGCAGCAGCTGCTGGAGTGTGTGACACACCTGTAGATCTGACCCCAGCCTCAAACAGCTCTCTGGCTCTTCTCATTTTAACGTAAAACAATAAAAAGGTTTCTTTCAATCCCATTGAAAGAAACTTCTCGACCTGGTGTGTCTGACCTCTGATGTGTCAGCATACATGCTGTTTCCATGTTCCAACTCTTCTTAAAGAAGCAAATGAAGAGAAAGCCTGTGGTGTGCTAGCACGGCTAACAGGAAGCAGAACACACTTAACAACAATGTGACCCCCGTCTGGTGGTCATTAGGTTTTTAAAAGCGCTCAAGATGTCAGCTGTCTGGGGACAGAAGTGCTGCTAAGCCAGCATCTGTTTCCTGGACAGGTATACAGGCAAACTGCCCTCCAGCACCTGTCCTTTCTTGTCACCTGGGTTAAGGTGTGTAAGTGAAGCAGATGGGGGCTGATTCGCAACTTCACCTCCCGACACTCTTTGTGTGTAGTCATTTACCCTCCAGGCACCTCGGCCTACATTAGCATACAATTAGCTTTCCAGCATACAAACCAAAGAAGAAGCACTTTACCCGCAGAGGTCAGTGGAGTTGGCAAACTTTACGTCTTTTTCGACTTGTTTTTAATGCAGAAACTTAAGCAAACATGTAATGCTAAGATAGGATAAGATAAGAAAATAAGATGAGATACGATAAGATCTTCATTTATCCCACAGTGGGAAAATGTAACTGTTACAGTAGCTCAACAACAATTTTAAAGAAACATTAAATAATAAAGAAATAAACACAACCCCCCCCCCCCCCAAAAAAAAAGAAAAACAGTATTGATGTACACAGCCTCACCCATTTAGATGTGCAGTGGTGAGATGTTATTGCACAGGTGAATATGGATATGAATTCATCATATAAAATAAATGAATGGAATGAAAAAAGACCATCAAGTGCATAGATAGGACATCAGTATACATCAGTGCAATGGTGAAACATCAGTAAACATCAGTCCAACTGTGATATCGGAGTGTTTGTTACAGATTTATAGTGCAGCATTAAACAGTCTGACGGTGTTTGGGATGAAGGAGCTGCAGAAGCGCTCCTTCTTAAACCTCGGGTGTCTGAGTCTTTTACTGAAGGAGCTGCTTAAGACCCCCACAGTCTGATGCAGAGGCCAGGAGGTGTTGTCCATGATAGTGGACAGTTTGGCCAGGGCCCTCCTCTCTCCTATCACCTGAATGGAGTCCAGGGGGTAGCCACAGACTGACCTAGCTCTTTTAATCAGTCTGTTGAGCCTCTTCTTGTCCCGCTCAGAGCATCCCCCCTCCCCAGCACACCACTGCATAGGAGGCCACAGACGCTACCACAGTCTCATAAAAAGTCCTCAGTAGTGGCCTGCACACACCAAAGAATGCCAGCCTCCTCAGCATGTAGAGGTGACTCTGACCCCTCCTGTAGAGCGAGTCAGTGTTGTCAGTCCAGTCCAGTTTGCTGTTTAAGTGGACATCCAGGTACTTGTACGCCCTCACTCTGTCGATGTCCAGTCCCTGGATGTTCAATGGTACAATGCTGGATGAGGGTTTCCTGCTGAAGTCAATCACTTTTGTCTTGCTGGCATTAAGTTGAAGGTGATTCAGCTCATACAAGTCTGTGATGACCTTCCTGTACTCACAGTCGTTCCCCTCTGACACAAATCCCACAATGGCAGCTTCATCAGAGAACTTCTCGAAGTGGCAACTGTCCGTGGAGTATGTGAAGTCCGATGTATACAGGGTGAAGAGGAAAGGTGAGAGGACTGTTCCCTGGGGGGGCACCTGTGCTGCAGACTACCACATCGGACACACAGTCCTGCAGCCTCACAAACTGGTGCATGTCAGTGAGGGACACATCCAGCCAGCTGGTCACTGGCCCCCACTCTCTTCAGCTTCATCCTGAGCAGTGAGGGGTGGGTTGTGTTGAAAGCAGTGGAGAAGTCAAAAAAGGTGCCTCCAATGTCAAAGTTTAATTGAGTGTATAGTGGCTGTATAAAAGGTGCTGCCACTGCTAATGATGGCTGAGTGACTGTCGTCCTACAGCATTTTTGAGGCTAAATTCTACTAGTTTCTGCGGTCACACCTTCTCTTTGTAGCTTTTAATTAATACAATTCCATCTTCTGCCAAAAGGTGACAGAGTTTCCGGATCATAATATATTTCATTATGTGATGCGATCAATTATTTTTCATGATCAACTTAATTTGATTCAGTGATGCGTAAACTCATAATGAATAATCAGTTTTCCAGGAAAGCTAGAAATGGTTTACGGATGTATAAGTCGTACAAAAAGTTAGCGTGGGAAGGGCATGTTTTTAGGTAGAAAGTCCTGGCTTTTGGTCCCATGTGTATCAGGGACTTTTCTGTTGAAATTGTGAAATTGATTGTGCTAGTTCTGTTTCTCTTTATTGGCTGAACGATGCTAACTCCTGATTGGGGTTAGCTTAAGCTAACTTTGTATATAAGGCAAATGTCTGTCTCTGGTTTCTCCTTTGACATGAGCCGCGGAGGTGGCTTGACTCCACCCATAGACTGACTGCTGCTAGCTGTCTGGTAGACAGACACACTGGTTACATAAATTATTCATGCCAGTTGAGCTGGAAGTGTCATCTAATTTAGATGCACATGGAGTGCATTTAGTGTTGATCTCTTCTGTGAAATAAGAAGAGGTTATTTGCTCCCCGGTTGCCTGGGGGCCGGGGCCATTTCTTGCATGTTCTCCCTGTGTCTACCTGGGTTCTCGGGCTTTTCCAGTTTCCTCCTACAGTGCCAAACACAGGTATTTGGGATGAAATGGCACATTTAAATTGTCCTCAGGTGTTCTCTGTTGGCCCAGCCATGAGCTGGCGGTTGATCCACGGTGACACCATCCCTCCCCCAAGGGCAGCTGAGATTGACTGTGACCTTGCTAGTAGACATAGACAAAACTCTATTGTCATTTAGGTATACAAAGCGTTTTTCATTGTATGTGGCACAAATTTAATATAAACTGCAGGAGACAAGAGATAAGCATTATTTAATATTGATAAATAGTGATAAGCGCTACTGTACAGGTATTTAAAAGAATATACATATATATTATATACAGAATGTACATATGTGCAATGTAATACCACAAAAGACAACAGTGATTAAAATGTGCAGCAGGAAGGACAGGAACAAGAATAAAAGACAAAAATGCAACAGGCATTAAAAAATATGACAGTGATCAAAGTATACATCAAAGTACAGCAGAGACCAGTTATGGGTTCAGCAGTCTGAAGGCTGGGGGTGGAAGCTTTTACAGAACCTGGAGGTCTTGCACCAGAACCTCCTCCCAGAGGCCAGCAGGGAGAACAGTCCATGGTGGGGGTGTGTGGCTGTTGTTGAAGAGGCCTGTCTGAAGAGGAGGCGAAAACATCTTCAAGAACCTAACCAAGTCCAGTTACTCGAAGAGATCAAACCTTGGACAACAATGATGATGATGATGAGAACCTACACAGACATAACTAACGGAGATTACCAGCTTCTCTAGCCTATGAAAAGAAATGAAGAACAAAAACAAGTCTAAAGATTTCTCAGCGTTTTGGGTTCTTTAATGCTTAAACTGATTTTGAATTGCTCTAAATGACTCATTATATTTCAAACTGTGAAAAGCCATATTTTTAATTTGTCCCATCTGCTATAAAATAGCAGAGGGATAGAAAATAATATCAATTATAATCCAAGGTATGGTCAGTTTAAATAGGCTTAGAGACTTAGACTTAACTTTATTTAAATAAATGCTATTTAAAAGAAAAGGCCATCTACATTTGAAGTGATCCTCCTTGTGTTTTCCTCTTTGCACTCTGACGTTTAAGACAGTGTGATAGGAAAGGAACATTTGATTGACAACAGAGAAACGCTGACAGTTGGTGGCACCTTCCATTTTTTCCATTTGGCCTGATTAATTTGCGATGGACCTACTCAACTTTAAAATGCGGTCTTGTGCTGTCTGTAACTGCATCAACTGATTTGCAAAGCAGGAAAACAAATCAACAAAACCAAGTCGGGCCTTTTGCTAGAGTCATATCAAACCTACAGCTGAAAGTAGAGTTTGAAAGTCCCTTACTTTATATCCGATCCCAAAAAATTCTGGAAAATACCTGTGGCATCCCTTGATCTCTGACCCCCACCATCCATCTCTTCATTCTTCTGAAGGATGGTGGAGTTTTGCAGAAGCCAACGGCAGGAATTATTGCTGTGTGCACAGAGTCAGTGAGTTGTTTCAAAGAATTTCGAGAAGACCTCTGGCAAACTTCCCCAAGGACAAGGCCCTTCAGTCTGACATCAACTGTCAGACTGAAGGGCTATGCTACAGTGCTGGCAAAAACCTGTTCCCAGGGCTGGTTGATCACAGTTTTGACACCACTGCTGAAGACAACCATCAACACTTCTTTGTAAAAATGGCTGCTGGCATTTATTGGACTATTAGAATGAACCATTTGGACATAACCTACTCCCTTGGTGGAGGTGAAGTGACAGCTAGATTAGAAAGCCCGATGGATCGTAGTTTGACTATGCTTAGCACAGTTGCAACAGAGAGTGGCTTGGCTTGTGTGTCTTCAAGGATGCGATGTTCATTCAAAACACATGCAGAAGAAAAGAAATCAGCATCAGTTAGTGTGGAGGCCCTGGCTGGTCTCCAGGTACTCCACAGTCCAAAAGTGTTCACATCAGGCTAACTGAGCCGCTGCATTGCTCTGCAGGTACGAGTGTGTGAGGGAATGATGTGTGTGATGGACTGGCATCTGTCCAGCATGTTTCTTGACTCTCATCTCGTGAGTGCTGGCTTAGACTCCGGCACCTCCTGTGACCTTGATTAGGAAAACGCAGCATGTAAGAGAAAATGGATGGATGAAGCCGAAATAGCCAGGTGGCTAATTTTAGAGAAAACGCCATTGTTTAACCAGAACAACACAGGTTACAATGTGTAAACCTTTATTAGTTGCCTGTGTTTGCATGGATTGTTGGGTTCCATCTCAGCAGTGAGGACTCTAAGGAAGTCCACACAGCACTGGGACCAAGGAAAGGATGTTATTAAGACTTGTCATGAAATGCAGCTCTTCATTAGGTCATTCTCTCTTCCCCTCACCATATTCATCTGAGCATCTTTTCTTTTGTCGTGTCCGTGCATCGGCCATGTTCCAAAATATATGTTGTTGAATAATGAGACCTATCTACTTTCAGATCTCAGATTCTTGCCCAGCTCCCCTGCGGCCCCTTGTGTTTTCTCCAGACAGAGACTAGGCTTTTTTTCATGGTGTGTTCAGGGGACAGCTAGCAGATCCAGAGGGAGACGCTGATGATTTGAGACAAGAATGAAATCATAGTGAAAACATGCAGGATTCCATAGGGCATTTTTAAATTCCACCCTCATGGTTGTAACATTACATACACACTGCAGTTTAATTAATTAATATAAAATTGAACATACCCCAGTGGAGAAGAGTAGTTAATCTGAATTCTATTTGAAAAAAGAATGACAATACTTGAGCTGTGAGAGATTAATGGACAATTATGGTTCCCTTAGAAATACATAGTTGTGTACATGCAAAAAAAGGATCCCTGATGACTGCCCTGGAGCACTCACACTGATTGTCATGAAGTGCTTCAAAAGACTGGTCCTGGCACAGTTGAAAAACTGTCTCTCTACCAGTTCACCTACTGTAGCAATAGGAGTACAAAGTATGCAGTCTCCTCTGCACTATGTATTCACTATACACTATATTCACACCTCAGGACAATAGCAACACATATAACCTTGAATGCTATTCATTGACTTTAGCTCAGCATTCAACACTGTCATAACCTCCAAGTCAAACACTAACCTAAACAAGTTTGTGGACAATACAATGTTGATTGGCCTCCTCAGCAACAACAATACTGCTTAAGACTTGTTCACACTACACGATTTTAGGTGTCGGGACCAGTGTTGTGCCTCATAATTTGGGCAAACGTGAACTGAACGTACTGTACGTACTGCCTGATAAACGTTACTGTGAACTCGTTCATCCTGGTGTCTGTGAATGACACACTCTCTCAGTTCATCTTCCTTCAATACGGTGCCAGATTTCAGGCAAAAACCTGACTAAAACACATTGTAAATAGGCTTTGATATGTAGTGGAAAAACACCCAATCTGGCAACACCAGGCGCCAGTGTCGCGCCACTGACTGCGTCATCAAAACAGAAATTAGCATGGAGGAGGCGACAGCAGCGGCATGTAGTTCAAGACAAAAATCGACTTGACAAAGCAGCAAAGATGTGTCGTATGATCATTTAAATGTTTTTTATGACAAGGTCGACTAGGATGGAAAGAAAATTCTTTCATTTCTGTGCAAACTGTGCACGCCGACTTTCAAAAAGAAAATCCGCACTTTTGTCACATCCACAGCAAATCTGAAACAGCACATAAAAAAGCAAATAAATAGACAAAAAAAAAAAGCAAATAAAAAAAATCAAAAGACGGCCAACCCAAATCTCATTAACTATGTACAGCAGTGGTTCCTGTGGCTCTATGGTAATAATTTAAAACTAACTCACAGCAACATATGGAGAAAAAAGAACTGAACTGAGTTGAACTGACTAGTTCATTTTTGGAACTGTGAACCTAGTTCAAATTTTTTTAATTATGAGCTGCGAACTGAACTAGTTCATTTTAAAATTTATGAACTGAACGTTGAACTAGTTGATGTAGAATATGAACCTTCCCAACACTGTTGGGGACAGCGGCAAGTCACCCTCCACCAAACTGGGATGAGTCACAGCATTCTATACCACAACCGGCTGGAAAAAGAATAGAGTTGGCAAGAACATGCAGCTATTCAAGTGATTGAGAAGATGTTAAATACAGAGCTAAATTAATTGTATTTCAGTTGAAAATGACTGGCAGCATAGTCAGTCACGCCTCCTGATGGAGAGAATTGCGTAGCGTGAATGCTGCCGTTGCTGACTAGCTTTGAAGTGTGAACACCCAAAACTTACGACCGCAGTCAGAGAGTCGCTTAGTGTGAACGG
Source organism: Arothron firmamentum (assembly GCA_016586285.1). Taxonomy (NCBI): domain Eukaryota; kingdom Metazoa; phylum Chordata; class Actinopteri; order Tetraodontiformes; family Tetraodontidae; genus Arothron; species Arothron firmamentum. The sequence continues at coordinate 21,315 of BJFM01002011.1, read as the reverse complement.
CCCGGTGTGTCGCCGACTCAGAAAGTCATGTAGTGTGAAAAAAGCATTACAGGGAGGAGGTCTAGCATCTGGCTGCTTGGCGCAAAAACAGTAACCTGCACCATAACACGATCAAGACAGAGCTCATCGTGGACTTCAGGAGAGAGAGAGAGAGAGAGAGAGAGAGAGAGAGAGAGAGAGAGAGAGAGAGAGAGAGAGAGAGAGAGAGAGAGAGA
>BJFM01002011.1:3011-14182 GCA_016586285.1 Arothron firmamentum | reverse complement strand
CTTGCTGAATGTCCCACACGGCCAAAAGACTGAGCTCGCCAGCGCATGCAGGCGTGTTGGTGAGAGTGATCTCGTCCTGCACATCACCAGTGAGGGTCGTCAAGGGACTATTTTGTGGGCACGTGAGAAGCTTCCTTAAAACAGCTGCCAACACTAAAAGACTACAGTTACAGCAGACTTCTGTTGTGATGTTTTGATGTTGTGATCAAATGATATGTTGTGATATGTTGTGATGTTTTATTTTATCTTAATTGTATAATATATTTTACTGCTTTTTTACATCAAGGCCAGGGGACTAAATGAAAACTAGCCTTTTGGCTAATTCTGGCTTTTTTGTGTAATCATGTGTTTGATGAAATTGTATTGTCCCCTTTCAAATAAACTAAACTTAAACTTAAATTTCCGTTGACTTTGTTAGTCGATTCTGGTGCGGACGACTCTTTAATCGACAAAATCGACAGGCAGGTAGCGTTGCCTGTCACTCGTGCTGTCTATGCTCTGCCCTGCCACCTGCACTGCAGAGTTTCTGCTCTCCACTGGTTACAGTGGATCTCTCGGAAGTTCCTGAGGTTTACCACGACATAGGGAATTCTTTTCGAAGCAGCTTGCGCTTTTTCTGACCCCGCATCGCCCTTATGACTTCACCATCGACCTGCATCCAGGCACCCTGCTGCCTTCCAGCCGGCTTTATGACCTCTCCAAGCCGGCGCAAGAAGCAATGGAGAAATATAATGGATGAGTCACTGGCATCTAGCCTTGGTACGTCCCTCTTTCTCTCCTGTTGGCACGGGATTTTTCTTTATAGAAAGAAATATGGCTCATTACATCAGTGCATAGACTATCGGGGTCTATACGTCAGCTATAAGTACCCTCTGTCACTCCTTGACGCAGCATTCGCACATCTCTAGCGGGCACACGTCTTCACAAAACTGGACCTCCGGAATGCGTAACACCCATCCATATCTGCCAGGGGGACGAATGGAAGACCACATTCAACACCCACCTGGGCCACTTTGAGTATCTGTTGATGCTGTTCGGGCTGACCGAACGCCCCACTGTTTTCCAGGCTCCCGTCAATGATGTGCTCCGGGACATGCTGAACAAATTCCTCTTTGTCTACACTGATGATATTTTTTTTACATTTTTTCAGAGACAGAGGATGAACACGTGCAACATGTCTGCCTGGTTCTGAGATGCCTGCTTGAGAACAATTTTTTCATCAAGGCCGAGAAATGTGAGTTCCACGCCTCATCTGTGTCATTTCTCGGCTTCATTGCGAAGCAGATGCAGCTGTCCCCCAACCCAGACAAGGTTCAAGCTGTGGCAAAGTGCCCAGCGCCATCATCCCGGAAGCAGCTCCAGCAGTTTTTTGGCTTCGCAAACTTTTAGCGCCTTTTCAACTGCAACTACAGCAAGGTGGTGGCACCACTGACGAGGCTTACCTCCACCCTCAAACCGCTCTCCTGGACCGAGGAGGCCGAAACAGTGTTCACTCGCCTTCAGATACTTTTCACCACCGCATCTGTTTTGTCATACCCAGACCCCGCTCGCCAGTTTGTCATTTAGGTGGACGCGTCATACACAGGAGTTTGCACCGTCCTGTCGCAGCAGAGCACATCTGACGAGAAGCTGCACCCCCTGCACTTTTTTCAGCCAATGCCTGTCAACTGCCAAATGGAATTATGCCGTAGGTAACCGAGAGCAATTAGTGCTGGTGCTAGCTCTGCAAGGGTTCTGTGGAGCCATTTGTGGTCTGGACGGACCACAAAAACCTGGCGTACCTGTGCAGATCCAAACCTTTGGCAGGCACACTAGGCTCTGTTTCTCGGATGCTTCACCTTCTCACCTACCTCCTGGGGTCAAAGAACACCTGCATCGTGGGGGTGGTCAGCTGGCAAGTAGAGGAGTGTGTGCACGAGGCCCAGTGTTCCACTGTCGTCCCTGGAAGGGCAACCCCTGAACACGCTGTTCGTCCCTGAAGCTGCACATTCCAAGGTCCTGCAGTGGGGGCAATATTCCAAACTGGCCTGCCATCTTGGAGTAAACTACACCCTACACCTCCTGCGCTAGCGCTTCTGGTGGCTGTCTATGGTGTGCGACGCCAGAGCATTCATCACGACCTGTCCCGTGTGTGCCCATGGGAAGTCCTTGCACCAGCTTCCCGCGGGTCTCCTGAACCCGTTGCCGATCCCGTGACAGCCCTGGTCTCACATTGTGGTGGACTTCATCATTGGACTGCCTCCTTCAGATGGCCACACAGTAATTTTTACTGTTGTAGACCGCTTTTCCAAGACAGGACATTTTGTGCCATTACCCAAGCTTCCCTCAGCAGCAGCAACAGGGGACCTGCTGGTCCAGCACGTCTTCCGACTCCACGGCATCCTGAAGGACATCGTCTCGAACCGGGGTCCTCAATTCACTTCCCAGGTGTGGCGGGCTTTCTGTTCGGCTCTTGGCACATCAGTGAGTCTCTCTTCCTGCTACCACCCTCAATCTAATGGCCAGACTAAGTGCACAAACCAGAGCCTGGAGAGCACTCTCAAGTGCATAACGACTCATCATCCTGCGGCCTGGAGCTCCCATTTGCTGTGGGTGGAGTACTCTTATAACTCGCTAGTGTCTGCGACAACTGCCTCTCCATTCTTGGACTCGCTGGGCTACCAGCCAACCTTGCTTGACCACCAAGAGGAGGAGGTGGCGGTGCCATCTGTCTGGGCGAACCTTCTTCACTGCAGAAACGTCCGGCGAGAGGTACGTGTGGCTCTGCTTCGCTCTTCCCTCCAGGCTGAGAGGCAAGCAAACCGCCACAGCACCCCGGCACCAGGACAGGACAGAGGGCCTGGCTATCCATGAGGGACCTGCCAGTCCAGGTGGAATCTAGGAAACTGGCCCCACAGTTTGTGGGTTCATTCAAGGTTGAGTGGATGGTTAACACAGCCATGGTCCGTCTGAAGCTTGCAGCGTCCATGACGGTCCACCCAACTTTCCATGTCTCGCGGGTCAAGCTGTCCCCAACAGTCCAACCCTCCCCCGGCTCGGATTATCGACGGCGCACCCACCTACACCGTCCAGCAGATCCTGGATGTCTGCTGGCGGGGCCGTGGCTGGCAATATTTGGTGGAGTGGGAGGGCTACGCTCCGGAGGAGTGGTCGTGGGTCCCCCGCCGATATGTCCTCAACAAGGAATTGCTCCGGTCCTTCTGACGGGACCACCTGGACAAGCCTGGTTGAGCGCCAGGAGGCGCTCGTTGAGGGGGTAGGGGTAATGTTAGGAACTGGCTTTGCTAGCTCTCTGTCCTTGTTTTATGTGCCTTTGTTGTTTTCTACTAGATGGCGTTGGCGACTGTTGAAGCCCAGCCGGTGACGTGCAGCTGTTGCCAATCGCCATCATCAACGTATTTAAGATGCCGGCAGCAGGTCACCGGCGTAGGATTGTTGAGTTCCTTGAGTGGTATAGCACATTCTTGGACTTACCTGTTTTGGGATTTTTCCCCGTCAGAAAACTGTTTGCTTTTCTGCCTTAACGTCGCCACGTCCCGTTGAGAAAATCTGCTTTTTGTTAGATGGTCAGCTGTGCGATCGGTCCCTTGCCAAGCTGTTTTCTTCGGGTTGCCCTTAGTTTAGTTCTCCGATCCTCTGGTGGAGCGCTTTTTGTTGCATATTCTTATTTTGTTAATAAACTCTTTTGTTTGGCTACTGACGCGTGTGTGCTTTTGGGTCCCATTCGCACGTTCTAACATAGGGGATCCTATTCACGTACCAGTGTTGGTCAGAAGACAACATCATGGTAAATCTAAGCGATCTTTCTTATAACTATGCTTTAAAGCCTTTCATTACTAAGGGTGTAATAATTATTACATGCAAACCTGGTTACCTGTGGAACTGGGAATGCTAGTTAGTTTTGCTGCTGTTTGAGCTCCTCTCCGTTTCTGTGAGCTGATTGACTTTCTGGGCACATGAGCGGTATGTTTTGTCTCATCTGTGTGTTGGTTAATTGTGTGTTGGATTCACTACATTTGAATGACGTTTTTAATGATTTGATTTATTTACCTACTTGAATTAAAGTCATGCAAGAATATTACCTATATTCATCACTACAATTTCTAACAATACAAAATACAAAAAGAAAATCCTAGAGAAATTCTGTTGATGACCATCCTTATTAAAAAAAAAGCCAACAGCCCAGATGTCTAGGGTAAAATCGGATGTAACACCAAACAAGAAAAGTCGGCCAATAGGCCATTCCTTGTGGCTGGATGAGGAATCCCCAGGACCTCGGGTCATGTCAGAGGAGAAACCTCCACTTGATCTGCAGGAGACGGTAAGCGAAAACAGAAAATGTTAACAATAAAATGAACAGAAAAACTAAAGAAAAACAAATGCAACCCATACGAACATGGGTAATACCGGGAACCGTAACACATTTGATGGGTTTTAGTGAGGGAACCTGTTAGAGAGAACCTTCCAGTCCTTAAATTGATTTATTTTCAAACTAGATGCTTGTCTAGGCTGCGCATGATTGACAGGGGTGTGTCACTTTGGCACAGTCGAACATGATTGCTCTAAATACGGGACTTTTTAGACACTTAGACTTAGACTTTTTAGACACTTTAGATACTGCCGGATGTTTTCTCTGCTCTTTGGGGTGATTTGCTCTCCCATAAGCATTACATTGTACCGGATTTAACAAAAACACGTTAATTTGAATGGAAACGAATCAGCTCCACCATTGCTTTGGAGCACAACTGCACCAGGGCTATTTTAGGGGTGAAAAGGTTTGGCACAGCAGAGCCGTCAGATAAGCACATGGCTCCAACTATAACATTCCAGCTTGAGGAAGACTTGGGAAAGATCGACTGAAGCTCCCTACAGGGTATGGCGTTTCACCTTGTGCCAACGCCTGCCCTTGAAGCCTTGACCCAACACCGCCAATGAGAAGAAACAACTGCAGCCCAGTGGATCATTGGCTCCCCTCTCCCATGCCCGGAGAAGATCCATTCCAACCGTCGCTTCCAAAGGGCCAAAAAGATCTGAGATGACCCTGCTCACCTAGAACACTCTCTATTCTCCAGCCTCCTGTCTGGCAGACTTAGAGTTCCAAGAGCCTGCACCAACCAGATAAAGAACAGCTTCTTCCCCATAGCTGTGAAGAGACTGTTGCAGGACTCATAACACCAGCCCACAGCCACCACCGCACACACGCACGCACGCACGCACGCACGCACTACTACCTCCCAGCCTAATGGGCATTGCAACAAACCTATTTGCACATACTACTTATATAACTATTTATATAACTACACTTTATTTTTTTGCCTTTTTAAAATATTCTTACAAATGTAGCTGCTATTATTATTTGAGAGATGCTGCCAAACGAAATTTCATCGTATCCTGTACAATGGCAATCAAGCTTCTTATCTCTGAGATCCTTCGGTTAATCAAGTCGAGAGAATCACTTGACCTGAGTGTCCAAAGCACCAACAACCAAGTTTTCAACGGTTGTAACTAAATGCTGTAGATCAGGCTCTCAGCCTCCTAAAACACTGGGAGGTTGTCCGTCTGCTGCAGTCAGCCAGGATCAGGAACAGCAGGCACATACGGGCTGAAGCCCAAAAGGGACAAGAAAGAGCCTGTGGTATCTGAGGTTGGAAGAAAAGAAATATGTAGATACCTAGTCGTAAACATAAACTCTGTAAACGCTGTCTTCACCTGTAATAACGTAGCAAGCTTGCAACCTGCTGGCAACCTGCTGGCAGCCTGACATTTGAAAGGAAAGAAATGCATATTCATCGCTCCTTCCCATAAAGTCAGCGGCAACCTGCTGCTCAGCTAGCCCTGCACCATATGGGTGATTAGTCAAGGTTGCAGCCTTCACCTCAGAGGTTTCTGCACTTTCACTCATTTTCAGCCCTTTTTTATCAACTTCTTTTTTCCATCGGTTTTTTCATCTTCATTCATTACATTTCTGTTTTTCACAAAGTTTCATAAAGATTCCAGAGTTTCTTCTCAATTTATTTATGCGTCTGCTTTCATTGTGTTGTTTGCTTTTTTTGGGGGGTACTGAATGGAAAAATTCCCATTGACATTCTTGTAACACATCATTTAATGTATTTCTAACAATCGATTTAATTTATGTTTTCACATACAGGTACATAGATTCTTAAAGTGTTTTTGGACAAATCAATTTTTTAAATTTTAATTGGTAATTTCTCCAAAATCCATTGTATGATGCATTTTTAGTTTCTTTTTAACTTAAAAACATGGATTATTGCGGATCTAACTAAAGTTGTTTTTGTTTTTTTTTGTTTTTTTTGATCAATTTCTTCAAATTCGGGCTTTTATTTTCAAAGTTTGCATTTATGACATATACAGCCCCATTCTCCAGTCAGTTTGCACTGTTCCTGACTGAGGGAGGTACGTAGTTGAAGATCCAATGTCGACAAGTGTTTGGACTGTAGTTTTCAAGCAAGTTAGGCTCTAAAAAGACACAGCCGTCCACCTAAATTCACAGACCCAACAAGGAAAGCACTGATCAGAGATGCAGCACAGAGGCCCAGGACTCTGGAGATTCTGGACGACCTGCTGAGAACCACAGCTCAGTCACAGGGCACTTGGTCCTGCACTGCACAAACCTGGCCTTTATAGAAGAGTGGCAAGAAGAAAGCCATTGTTAAAGAGAACTATCAGACGTCCTGCTTACAGTTTGCCAGAAGCCATGTGAGGACCTACAAACATAATGATGGAGGTGCTCTGGTCACAGGAGACAAAAACTGAACTTTTTGGCCTAAAAGCCAACTGCCATTTTTGGCCAAAAAACTAACACTGCCCATCACTCTGAACACACCACCCCCACTGGCAAGAATCATGTTCTGGGCTCCTCTCTTCAGCAGGGAAGGTAGATGCAACCAAATTCAGGGCAATCTGGGAAGGAAGCCTGTTGGACTCCGCAAAAACCTGGAGACTGGGGCAGAGATTTACCTTCCATCAGGACAACGACCCTGAACATCAAGGAATACATTTCCATTGTAGCCTTGGCTACAATGGAAATGTATTCATGTGTTAGAATGGCCCAGTCAGAGTTCACAAATGCTCTCCAGCTAATAGGAGTGAGCTTCAGCTGAATAGGCATAAACATTCCATCTGTAGATGTGCATAGCTGGTAGAGGCAATTCCCAAAAGACCTGCAGCTGTAACTGCAGCAAAAGGCAGTTTCACAAAGTATTTACTCAAGGGGACTGAAAACAGCACACCATAAAAAATGTATTAATAAAGTATAAGTTTTCTTTGTAATTCACAAGTGCATGGCACATTGTGTTGGTCTTTCACATTCAAATATGTGGCAAAGTTCAAGGTGTAAGATAACTTTTCAAGCTCCTGCATCTGCTGAAATCAAGGAGGGTGAGCTTGCGAAGGCTGCTTTCTGTTCAAGGTTTAAACGGTGGATTTTCTCAGCTCCCCGATCACCAACTCCAACTTCTCCTGATCTGAAATATGACCTCAGGGTCATGATAACAGGTAAAACAGATATAACAATTACCACTCCCAGACATGTTTTTGTAATTGTTACGCCAGCCTGGTGGCTGCTCGGCATAGCATGGTCATTTTGGTGTTAGGATCCGGCTCACGGGCCCCCTCCTGTGTGCATTTTGTGTTCTTCGTTCTCCCCTAGAGGGGGCTGTTCCCCCTGACTCCAGCAGTGAGCACACGGCTGTAACTTATCAGCTCGCCAAGGACTGATTTAGGGATGCTGGCAGCTTGTGCTCACTGCTGGATCGTTTTGCTTTGTTTGGTTAGTTTGGTTGTGTAGTAGTGTAGCTCAGGACCTAGTTGTTGGATTCTGTGTACATGCTCTTTCTCCTGCGTTCCTTCCTCACCTCCCGGGTGTTGCCTGAGCGAACCCTCCTTGTTTCCCTGTGGGTCTAGGATCCCGACTCCGTGTGAGTACCCGTCTTCCCCTAGACGCCACATTCTCCCCGTGAGGAGAGTATATGTTCAGGCTTTCGGACATTCTGCCGAGGAACCTCCCCTGGAATTCTTGGACTTTGCGAACTCTTGTTTTTGATCCATTTTACCCTCCTTCTGGAGCGCTCCCAGTTGCCTTTTTTTGTACAGCCAAATAAAGGGTTATTTTGCTTGGAACCTCCTGTCTGTGTCTGCATTTGGGTCCTCGAACACCTGTACCGTAACATTTGGTCTGTAAAAAAGGCTTAAAACCAATTATGTTGGGTATTTATGGCCAATTTATTTCAACTGAGATGCTAAAAGGAAAATCGAATGTGAGGTAAACAATTCAAACATGTTTGATTTTTTTATGGAGTGAAAAAAATGTATTGCATAAATAGAACATTAGATAATATAAATGCCACCTAGGGAATTGCACCCCAAGAAATTACAACTCTGACTGGCATAGAGGTTCCCTAAACGCACCCACTGGACAGAAGACAGTTCCAAGGAAAAGATATACTTAATTAAACAACACGAGTGATAACAACCTCAAAAAAAATTAGACAACTTTAATTAACTGCTGAAATAAGCAAGTAGAGGATTACAAAGGACTGGACTCACCCAACAGCAGGAGTAAACAAAAACAAGAAAAAGAACCCCTGTACAACCATCCATGACGCACTTACTGTACACTGCAACCAAACTGTGAAGCAAATCCACCACTTGGGCTAATTGGCTGCTGGGTCACAGCACCTGACAAACACAGGAACAAAAGATTGAAACTGGCCAAGGCACAACATCATGAAATCAACACCAGCTAAACAGAATCAACAAAAAAAAGGAAAAGAAACAACACAAACTGTTAGGAGGTCATATCCATGGTGTCGGGTCACCCCCTTCACCAAAACAGTTTAGTGGTAGCCAAAGAACCATTCCAGCTGCAAGGGCCGTGAGTCGAAAACATCGGCCAGTCAAAACAGCAGTGTGATCTTGCGAGGGGGGAGCCTAAGAACAGGTCCTGCTGAAAACACACACTACGTAGGAGCCAGCGCGTGACGCAGTGAGGGGAGACGTCACTTGGTTTTCGGCCTCAATGCACCGTTGAGCTGTGATGGTACAGTTTTCTGTCCAAAATCATTGTTCTAATCTGTCCCAGAAGGATAACAACAGCACAGCAGGAAGCCAGTGCAGACAGGACGCATCCCCCCCCCCTCTCAAACTCTCTGCTACTCCTTATCTGTCATTGGCACTCGGGACATTTTCTTGTTTGCCTAGGTGTTGACATAATACAGATGTCCAGAACAAATAGTGGATGACACCTCCAGTTTTTTTAGATTTGGGTAAAGCATGCTTCAGGGGAGTGGGTGCAGACCTGCACATACCTGGGAGTGCTGCTGGATGACAAACTGAATGCTCCGTGCAAGAAACGGCATAGCCTGACCTACTTCAGGAGGCCGACATCTTTCAACATCTGTGATAAACTCTCACTGATATTTTATCAGTCTGATGTGGCGAGCGCTATATTAGCAGGCTACTGTCAACCGCTGACCATCCACAGCACACCGCGGTTAACAGGCAGAGGAGCAGTTCCTGCAGTTGCTGTGTTCACCGTCCGGCTCCACCGAGAGAGAGTGAAACAATCGTTTCGCCTCCATGCCATAAAAGCCTTCAGTTCCCCTCTGAGGAAACAACTCTGTCTCCTGCCTCACACCACACTGAGGAACCACACACTTTAATGCATTGCTTATGCTAATATTTTATTGTATGGTCTTTTAAATGTTTTTTCTATCTATCTATCTATCTATCTATCTATCTATCTATCTATCTATCTATCTATCTATCTATCTATCTATCTCTCTCTCTCTCTCTCTCTCTCTCTCTCTCTCTCTCTCTCTCTCTCTATCTATTGTAGGTGATCTGTGGTACCGCAAGTACATGAATATAAATTGTAGTTACAATATATGACTGACTTCAAGGTCTTCTCATGATGCCATGACAACGACCATGGTTCTGAAGCAGAAACCATTTTTCCACTTGTAACATTCATTGCAGTTCCATATATACAGTATATGTATATATTGGACAATGCTGTTCAGAGCTTTTCGATCTCATGAAGTCAGATTTCCAACCACACCATAAGAAGTGAGGAGGGGACCAGTTCAAATAACACAAAGATAGAAGTTCTGCCAGTTTGAAGAGAATTTCTTTAGTTTGCCCAGAAAGTAAAAAAGCACTTGGAGATTTTTTTTTTTTTTTTTTTTTTTTAAACAATGATACAGGTATTAAGATGCCAGCTAAGATAACTAGTGATAGTAACACCAAGAAATGGAAATGTACTGACCATCTGGACATGATTAGATTGTTCTAAAAGTGGGCAGTGCTGTCGTACGTGCTGTCATTCGTACAAAGGACCCAGCAAAGGCCTGAGCTGCAGCCTGGTGACAAGCCAGTAATTAAAACAGGTTCATCAGAAACTCTCACCAGTTCTGACCCTCTGAGGTCTCAAGGTGAACAAATGAAAAATCCACTCACACACAGTGTCGCACACACCAACACCTTGGAGCTTGTGGATGAGATTTAAAGTGCTAACAGAGTTAAAAGCAGAACTACTTAAATGTTTCCTTTATTTACGTGTTCACAGAGACAAAGAAAAGGAAATTGCATCATCCACAGATCTATTTTTCGGATGAACGAATTTCAGAGAATCCACAGAAATCTGACATTAATTACAGTCCAGTACTAATTGCATGAAACATTTTATAAACACAGAAGTGAGATCGATTGGTCTGGAATTGTTACAAGTTACGGTTGATTTTAAAAGTCCAGCAATACGAACTGATCCTTAAAACTATGAGGAACACGGCCGAACAGGTCTGTAAGCACAAACAAAGCTGTTTTGAATGAAGTCTAGCAACCTGGGGAGGAATGGTATCTGGACCAGCAGTTTCCCTGCCCTGGGCCTGGACCGGACCTTGAAACTTTAGTTGGTGACGCAACGAAGCAGCGCTGTTCGCTGGGGTTAGAAGGAGTGAAACCAGGAGCACTGGTGTTTGTAACATCAAATTTGCAGTAAAAATGGTTGAATGAATTGAGGAGAAGTGGTTGACTGCCTGTTTGAACATACATTTCAATGCAAAAGTGGATGTAACGGCATTAACGGCATCACAGTACTCGTCCAGGTTCGCCGAATCAAGACAGACCAGCCTGTGCTATCAAAATGCCCCCCC
>BJFM01002010.1:6271-24905 GCA_016586285.1 Arothron firmamentum | reverse complement strand
CTTCACTCTCTCAGGCTCACTCGGTCCTTGTAAATAAACTGTAGAAATAATAATAATTTAAAAAAAAAAACTACTTTTATAACGTGTCCTAAAAATATTCTGTGTACAACTGTGCATTTAAATGTTTTTCTGTAACAAAAAGTAAATGATGCAATACCCCAGGAAGTCTCAGTCTTATTTAAATTATTGCAAAAATATTCAAAAACAGCAAACACTGATGTTGCATACAGTCTGCAAATGAACTAATGAGTAAGGTTATCAGTGCAAGCAGAAAATTCATATAGTCATATTTTATCACTGACAATAGCAAATAACATAAAATGAACCTCTGCCCAATTTTGATTGCCTCAAGTTTGTCATTTTAGATTGTAGATTACTTTGACTTTCTTTCTTTTTTTGTATCTGTTTCTTCCCCAAATGGAAGAAGCTGGTTTTCTGGGAAATTTAGATAAGACGAAACATGTGTTTATTTTGTATAACAGATGACTGAAAGGTTATGATGTGTGCACCTATTTATGTGCCGTAAACAGTCAGCAGTTGTTTAAATGAGGAGTTGAAGGTGGGAAGTGCCAGTGGAAGTGCTTACACAGGCTTTACAATCTAGGTTTAACGATTTTCTTTCACTGTGATTAATCGCATTGTGTTGGGCCAAAGGTCATTATATATTCAGCTTTTTGGTTTACTCAGCTTAAATGTGCGGTGTATCTACCTTACATTAAGTCCGAAGTATGAAAAGGTCCAGGCTGGGGGGGGGGGGGTGTGAACCAGTCAGCCAACAACACCTATTTATTCAATATTTATTCTTAAATACATATACATAAAAACCCATTCATAAAAAGACATAAACTAAATGTCAAGTTTGATTGTTTGTGCTAAAACACATGTACATGTGGGTCAGTGGCTGGAGGAGGTTACATTACATTGCATAGCTTGGATTGTCATGTGAGGGATGTGAATGAAAAAGTGCATTTGATGTCAGATATTTCCAAAGTTATCATGGCTAAAATAAACACTTTAACTGTATAAAAGTTATTATATCTCATGCTGTGTTACAACTCTGCTCTTGTAAGTTTTATCACATTTCCCAGCCTTGATAAACACTGGAAAACGCTGAAGAACAGCCACCATATCTAGGACAGATATTTAGGAACACGGAGCCCAGCATGTTGTGTATCCAGTAATACAGTAAAACACAGCTTTAGTAACACATGTAAACAAGTTATTTCACCACTGATATCAACAAATTAAGAAGACGGCAGATGATGTCTCCGATGTAACATTTATCATGGTGACCAACTGATTGGTAAGCAGCGAGTTTGTTTTCACCCTTTGTTCAGAAACATGACTCAGAACATCCCACACAGCACTTGTGACAAATAAAGCTTACAGGAACATAATGTGAGATGAATAGTGGTCAAATTGTTGGCTATGGATACAGTATTCATGGGTTCATCACCAGTGTAACACAGGCGTGAAAAGAAGCCAACGCACAGTTCATTCTCTGCAAAAGAAATAACTCCTGAGTGTCTTCACACACAAATGCACCAGTGTTCAAAACAATGTACCAAGTACATAAATGAGTTACAAAAATACAATAATCTTAGATAAAAAATGAAGAAAATGGACAAACAGCCAGATTCAGCAGGGATAGACAGGATCAAATGTGACTGGGAAACATTTCTCGTATTCGGATGAAAGAATGTTAGACACAGTAAAAGACTGACTTAACCGATTAACGGATAAAGCTGCTATGGGAGATCTGAACATGTATTTATAGGCTGTATCATTTAGAGTCTGCAATGTTTCGGACACATTTATGCCCAAATAAAACCTTTTCAACATTCCTACTGTTCTTTTGAATATCATCGTTTGCTGGATGGCCAAAAGGGGCTTGAGCACTTATGTCTTCATAAAGCAAAAAGGATATAAAAGTTAGCAGAAATGTATTGGAGAGCATTATAGAATTAGTGATCAATCGTTCAGAGGATAGAAACTAATGTATTAAAATAATCACTTGCCAATCAAGAGGTACAATTGTATTGTTCATAATTTGTCATTTTAAGATGTAGAAGAACGTGGAAATAGTGGCGTCTCCTTGGAAAATTAGAAGGATAATATCATCTGTTTTGTTCCTTCAAGGAGACTTTCCGTTTACCTGGAAAAAGCTGCACAGAATCTGCAGAGAAATATTATGTCATAATTTTCAAGAGAAAGTATTCATTAGTATTTTGAAAGGTTCCTCTCAAACTTCAGTGGCGTTTGTGAGGTGAGCTTTTCCCTTCAGTGGGAACATTGATCTGCTCCCCCTGAGCCGTATCCGTCGGCAGCACTAAATCTCTGACTTGGCCTGCGTGATACTAACTTTTATGAGAAAGTGATCCTTGTGACTGGGGCGTCCCACAGGAAAACAGCTGCTCCAGGCACTTTAACACCATAGGAAAGGAAGGAAAAGCACATGTTGCAGTGAAGCCAGTATTTACTGTGTGACTGTCATGCTCCCCCCAAACAGTGAAACACTCAGTCTCATATTTTTTTGGTTTTGTGAAAGTAAAAAAAAAAAAAAAAATTCTAAATTTTAGAAAACTTGCCACATCTTCACCCTTCCTTCGTCTTTCCATCAATGCGTCCTGTCTTCAGACCTCGGAGCTGTTCTGGCAGTCTTGCATCCTCACCACCAACATGGGCTCCGTGCTGACAGACCCTTTCACCACCTCCTGCACTCCCTCCCTCCATCCCTCCCTCCCATCCTTCTTTCTGGATTTCAGCACTAATATAATGGTGACGATGATGAGGACAGTCAGCAGCAGTCCCACCAGTGCTCCCACCACTGTTACCAGACCCTCCTCTTCTTCTTCTGCGTTTAGCTCACCCTGTTCTGGCCCATTTGGAAACAACTCTGATGCCCCCGCCCGGCGTTTGGTGCGATCCAGTGCGATGTGCATGATGTTTGTGCCTCGGTTGTTGTCTACTCCAATGTCCTGAGCAACCCCTGGAAGTTCATGGCTGGCTGACCTCCTGGAACGTAGACTTTTACCACTCAGGTCAACATAGCTGCCAGGGGAAACCAGTGAGTGGTACTCCAGGCTGCGCTTTCCGATACCTCGATTAGCATTCTCTCTGGAACGGACAGTGTATATGGTGTGTATGTACCACTCACGGCCAGCCGCAACCTGAGAAAAAGGCAATAAAAATGCACCATTCATGAAATGCATTTTCAAAGATTTACAAAAAGTGACATTTATGGGTGAATTTGTCTAATTCTATACGTTACATTATAATCCACCACTAGGTGGCGTTTTGTCATAAACGCAATAATCCAAATCACATCAACCACAAAGCAAATTCATTAGGAAAATCATCTATTTTAGCGGTTTCCACATTTTTTGTCATTTTTTAAAATATACTAAAGTACCATTCTATCTGCATCACAATTAAGATTAATATGACAATATACAGACACACAGTAATGTGTACAATACCTGGAACATAGCTGTAGAATCTAGCCTAAAGCCATCAGATCCAGGTTGTCTGATGAGGGACATGGCAGATGGATCATCTACCGCCAGAACGGCATTAAAGCTGACATCTCCAAAAGCACGGGCCTGGGTCTCCGGCTGAGCCTTGTCCTGGTGATGAACATGAAATCAAACGGGGAGAGAAGAAAGGTGATTACTTTCTTTCCATGGACTGGTTTTGCAGGCATCAGCAGAGGCCAAAACAAACGAAAATAAAGCGGAAAAAAACCTCACAAGTATCTTAAATCTGTAGAGCAATGAGGGGGAGTCGGCCAGGCAGCCAAACTCAAACTTGGTCGGGTTGTATTTTGGAACATATCCATCAGTGCCTGTGCAGAGGAACACTTTCTCTATACTGCAGAAGAAAGAGTCTCCGAGGTTCTGAACAGGGTCCACCATCACACGGCCATAAACCGTATCACCTGGATTGAAGAAAAAAAAACACAGATTTCACCTGTGTGTGCAACACATCTAGTCGAGTCTTCGATACACTTGTGAAAAATGTGACAGACCCTCAGAAAAGGCCACGTCACTCTCTTGACCGAACCCCATCGACCCGTCGGAGAGCCACAAGGTTCTCTTGGACAGCAAGAACATCTGAGTGTTCAGACTGAACTCAACAGCAACCGGGTCGCTCACCTACGAATGAATTCATCATGAAAGCTCAAGAGAAACTGATAAAAGCCTCTAATAATAACACTAACTCTGGATATGCTAGTTTAAATCTATGCTCTCTTACCTGTTGGAATCTGATATCTAGATCAAATGTGATTGGTTCTCTGGGGCTGCAGATAGGTGGGACGGTGTATTCCATATTCTGGGCTGTTGTGCAGGGAATCAGCTTCACCGTGTATGTTCCAGAGTAGTCTCTCACCTGCAGGGAGAAGCAGAGGACATAAACAACACATAAACATGTTCAGCGCGTGTCAGAATTCCATTCGGCTGATCTTACGGCAAAGTCAGAGGTGAAGGTCCACTGCTGGACCGGCTGGTTGTACGTGGGCTCACTCCTCAGTGAGGTCAGGTTAAAGGTCAGGCCGGGATGATCGACGCTCATCACCATGGAAGATAACGAAGTTGCTAGGCAAGGAATTAAGAGAGAAGCCATAAAATCAATAAGATAGATATTAACGTCATAGCAGCATGTTTCGGTCAATGGCCTCACCAGCTGGGCCTCCAGAATGCGACTCTACAAACAGACCCCTGAAACGAGCCTTGGTGCGGAAGTTGACCACCAAACGCCCCTGTTCATTGATACGCATGCTGGTTGGGTACAACGCCCCTGTGGAAACAAACAACAACAACAACAAAAAACACACACACACAAACACACCAGATTCCAGTTACAGCAGATGTTTCCAGATTCCAGAAGCATTAACTGTGATGTGAAGTCCTGAACACACCCTGGAGCTCAGCCTGCGGGGGGCTGCCGATGCCCTCCTTCCAGAGGATCGCAGTGTCGTAGACAAAGGTCAGCCGCAGCTCGGACTGCAGGTCAAAGTGTTGCCAGCCACCTGTTCCCACCGGCGAGTGGAACACGTAGGAAACATAAAGGGGCACCCGCAGGGTCACGTAGGACTGGACCAAGTTAAGCACCTGTAAGCGAGACAGGTAAATCAGTGTTATTTTGTTCATTCTCTTCCACATTGCAACAATATCATCCCAATAAAATTCATGTTGATTTTAGGTCAGGATGATATATTAAGCTGATGTGCAGCAGATGAACTCTTTCTCCTCCATGAGGTGCCTGAACTCTTTCACTCCTACACAGAGTTCTCCAAAGACATGGCATTTTGGGTTTTTTTTAAAATTTTATTTGCGTTGTCCTCACAGTGGGCAGTCATGTGGGCTTGAGTTGTGCTTTTCAAGCTTAGTTTTCCAAATATTAAAAAATAGATAATTTTTTACTATGATAGTTCTGTTGTATTTTGTCTGGTAAACTTTAAAGGCTCCCAGATAAAATAAATTCAAATTAAGTAAATCTGACTATAATTCCTTCCATTTTTTAATACATCTTGTTTGTCATATGAGTGCATGAAAAACTGTTCTGATTCTGGTCAGCTCAACAGCCCAAAAGGATTCTTTGTATTGAGTCGAATGTGCATGCAGAGCTGGAATGTCACAGATGGCAGACAAATCAAGCGTGCAGAAATCAAGACTTTCAATTCCTGGCTAATGTGCACAAAATATTGAAACTTCATGATTCTTTTTCCGAAATACATATCAGTAAATATAATTTTTAAAAGAGATTTGAAGGAAATAAAAAAGAGAAATCTAACTTTTAGTGATCAAACAGAAGTGAACACATCACCAACGGCCACTAGATGTCACTGTTCAACACGTTACATTACATCTGCGCTTTTGCGTGGAAGCTTTGATTATTCACACAAGCTTGACAAATTTAATCAGTGAAAATGGACCACTACACTTTCAGTAAACTCGTTTATCAATTAAATCATTATTACTCTGTCAAGTGGAAGAGAAATAAGGAGAATCAAGGCTTTCAGCAGCAAATGCAAAATCAAATATGATAAAAAGAATGACAATCAAAAAAATAAAGAGCCAGTTACACTGTCGTCACACACAACAAGGCCAAACTCTCTATACTTTGTATTCAGCGCACATGCAGCTGAAATGAGACCATTTCACCTCAGTGTCTCAGGGTCTGTTGGAAGATCGCTGAGTCAGGAACACACTAAGAAATTAAATGACTATTACCTGAAAGGCAAACCTGGTCCTGGAGCTTTGATGTTTTAAAACACAATTATTGATTGTTCACTACTGACATACTCTTTCCTATTACATTCATTGATCTAATACTCAAAAGAGCGGCAGTAATTTTAATGAAGTGACGGGTCTATGTGCCTGTAGGACGTTTATGAGCGTCTCCCAGGATGACAGGCACGAGTCCCTTCATTTTGCTTCTGTTTTTTGCATTCTGCACACACAAATAGCAACCCTGCCACACACACACAGGAGTCAGGTTAGCAACAAGAATCTCCCTGATCAAAGGCAAGGAGAACACAAAGGAGCAGCAGGACAGGCGAAGAAAGATGGTCTCCCTCCTCAACCACAACTCCAGCAGGAATCGTGAGAATAAGCGGCTACAACAACGATGTAACGAGACATCTGTGAAGAGCAAAATACGACTTTTCTGATAAACTCATTTTTAAAAGTCAGTTGTGATTCAGTCTTTAAGCTTAAGTCGAGCTTTGGCATGTTGAAATGGTGGTGGGTATGATGGTAAAGACTAACAGTTTAAGAAAGTCTCTTTAAAACCGCATAAAAAGAAACCCCAGCCTGTCATTTAGAGAAAAATAAATGCATCTGCGGCTTGTTTCAATATGCTCACTAAAATCTGGCAAACACCCATGGGCGGGCAGTGAATGGAATGCAAACGACTGGTCAAACAGATACGGTGCCATTCTGTCTGTGCAAACACACATACAAACACACACGCAAGATAGATAGGCACACAAGGCTGACATCGGAATTTCCAAACCATGCAGACAGAGGGACCAACCTGTCCATCAGTCCCGATGGTACCGCCGCAGTCCGTGAGCAGCTCGGACATGTGGTAGTAGCTGCTGAACTCCCACAGACAGGCTTCCAGGTTCAGGTTCCTGTAGAAGCGTAATGTGCTGTTCCCCCTGAGCGAGCTGCTGAACTGATACGGCGCCGCGTCTCCCGTGCTGTCGGGGTTGCGGGTGGACGCGGTGATGAAGCTGTGGCCCGTGGTGACCTCCTTGTAGTCCAAGAGGTTGGAGCAGCGGTGGTTTCCGACCCGGGTTCCGTCGGGACTGAGCGTCAACTCAAAGTTCGTGAGAGGCCGGGTTGAGATGACGGGAAGCATGCCTGCGAGTGCAAAGAGGAGAATCTGAGGCATTTTTATCTGTGAGATAAGTGTTTTAATCCACCAGGCTCCCAGTATTTAAAACAGGAAAGTTTGTTTAAAAGAAAAAGAGGTGGAACAAGGAAAAAGCAGAGGAAAAACCTGGAGGAGACAAAGAAGAAGCTGGCTAATTAAAAACCGAGAAGGGAATGTTAAGTGGCAGGTGTGCTGCAGGGTTCCGCAGCAGGTTTGATGCAACCTGGCAAGATCTACATTCTGGCGCCCCGAACGTGAATATTACACACGCCACGTTACACTTGGCTTCATCTGCGGTACGAGTCCTGCCTGGAGCCCCCACGTACCGTCGATGTGAGGCATGGTGACAGTCACTTTGATGAGGTTGGGGTGTTTTGGGTCGTCTGCTCCAGTGTAGCGCAGCTTGGCGGAGAACGGCTCAGCGCCGACAGTCCCCATCTTGCGCGGCTGACACATACCTTTGGATGACAGAGACGGCATGAACGCAGGGACACAAAGACAAGCTTCAGCCTGTCGCATCCCTTTGACCTCACTGCTCCGTAATGTGCATCTACCTTCCCGCTGCTCGCAGCAGTGTATGGCTTCATAAATGTAAAGATTCTGTCAAAAGGGGCCTGATAATTAATCAATTACTGTGTTTTAGTAAAAATTCAAATACTTTTTGGTAATATACGCCCCATATTTCTGCTATTGCATTTAAAATAGTAATCAACAAATTGTTTTGACACAAGTATCTCATTATCTTGAAATCTTTTGCTGTTTTAGGTTCTTGCTTACGCAACAGTTTCAATGGGAAGCCATTTCTGTCCTGAATGGACGGCCTGTGTGTATTCTTGTGTGTTGCTCTTTTTTTTATAGCTTCGCAGCATTTGAGCATCAAATTCAGAAGCTTTGATTGGATTGAAAAGCCACGGTTCCAGTGCTGTTTCTGGTATTCACTCTATTTTTTTCCCCGTAACATCATCCGTGCTGTTCAGGAGGCTCTATTCATTACCAGACACAATTCTACAACACTGATGAAGCTGCGAGAACAACAGCTTTCAAAAAATCTCTTTGTATCTCATTGCAACAGGAGGCTACAGCTCTGTCTGAGGCTGTTTACAGATGGATGCTCTTTCTTCTGTCCTCACCTTCCTCCTGGCTGATAGTGAAAATGGGGCTGACGAGCTCTAAACCCTCATCCCCATTAGAGTTCACAGCCCTGGCTGCACACTGGACCCTGGAGCCCGCCTGGAAGTAGATCGAGTCCAGCGTGATCATCTTGGAGGATGTGAAGAAGGTGTCAAAGTCCACCTCCCTCATGGGACTGGTGACGCCGTCGGGACCAGCCGGGGCGCTGATGAGCCAGCGGTAGCGGGTCAAGGTGTCGTTGATGTGCTCGCTCACGCAAATGGAGCCGGTTTTGTCAAAGTCCGGGTATTTTGTGTTGCAAGCCTTGAGGAGAAATGCAGAAGTAATGAGGTATGGGTGAGCCGGCGGCAGGCAGGGCGAAGGGGAACAAAACTGATGTGGGATTGTGAACCTGTCCTCCACTACCCACACAGAGGTTTTCAAGAGCATTTACCATTAAAACATGTAATTAGTGGGTTAATAACAAACCTATATCTACTTATGCAGTCTAACTTTAATTTGCTTTTTTTTTTTTTTTGATGCAACAGCATCACTTAGTCCCGCCCAGTCCCCACCTTCCAGTACCGTAGCACAAACATGAATGCTGTTATCGGTGTCTAAGCCGGACTCACCGTGACACAGACGACAGGGTACCCGGCTGGTGGGTGGAGGCTTGCTGGCGTCCTGGCCACGTCGTCATAATGAAGCAGGGACACCACATGAGGCAGGGAGGGGAAGGTGACATCAGCCATGCTGTTGGTCTCCTCGATGTAAACGATCACTTTAGTCATCTGTTGCCCGAGAAACGGAGTTTTGAGGGTAAGAAGAAAAGCAACTTCCCGCTGTTTGCGACTTTGGGACGACAAAACCATCATCAGTCAAATGATTAAATTCATCACGGCGCTGGAGTTGCTTCAGATTCACAGCGGGGACATCTCTCCCTTTCTCTGTTCTGCTGCTTCTGTTTATTGGTTTTCACAGTGAATCTATTATTTAGTGTCAAGTGTTTCTTTGACTCTAACTACAGCAGAGAGTTGCTGTTGTCTGGGTGACTACACCCAAAGAGACACCCGTCATCTCAGAGTGACTGACCTGGATAAAAGGGGGTCAGACCCATCTGGCCTGTAGAAGCCTGTTCGCTTAACCACTTAACAGCACGACTGGATTACCGTTGACAGACCTGAGTTTCTGCCACCATGTTTTCATCCGGCTTCAGGTGGAGAGTAAAGGCCTCCCTCATCTCTCTGACGCCGTCGAAGAGCACCTCCACCTCCACCACATGCTCTTTGTCCCCCTCTCTGAACTCAATATCTGGGGGGGGGGGGAAACACACACACGCACAACAAAGCTCACTGCAAAGAGCACAGCTGGTGAATCAAACAACAGCCACTTTGAAAGCAGAGGACGCTCAATGCGCCAAACTCGCTGTATTCACATTCTACACGGCCTCGCAGCTAAACGCATTTATCTGCACAAACGCTTTGTGGGTTTGTATTATTTGCATTATGGCAGAGGTGGCCAGGCCCTCTACGAGATAAGTGCCGCAGCTTTGCATGGAAAATGCGGCGCGCCCGGGAAATATCGGGCTGAATTAGAAATTCAATGAAACACTGTTCCAAACGTCTGGGAAATTGTCCCTGTTTGAGCGGTGAGCAGGACGGTGTGATTTCAACAGGTCGATGGTGATGGTATAAATATTTAAAACGCTTGATTTGTTCAGTGTGCTGAAAGCTGAGCGGGCGGAGGAAAACCCAACCGAGACGGAATTCAGAGCTTCACACCTCTTTGCAGTGTTAGAATTATTCTCCCCGATTTGGGATGAAGTCAGAAGTCACTGATGGAAACCATTTGACATGACCTCTCCGCTGCTGCTGAAAGAGGCAGCGTCTGATCACGGTGTTTGCAGCAGTTCTGCCTTCTTCTGTCCTAATCCTCTCCTTTTTTTCGGACTGATGGGAAAGCACAGCTGCACAACTGTGCACTAACGATGTCAGCACTCAGCCAGGCCTGGTTGAAGACGGCTCTACCTTGAGATACAGGGTAGTAGTCTTCTCCCGAGATTGCCGATCCATCTTTGGTGTGAACACGCACCACCGACACCTTTGATGTGTCTCCCGCTCGTACCACCGGGACCCTGACAGTCGCCACGGCGCCGGCCTCTTTCGGTTCGCTGACGCTGAACTTTGTCTCCATAAAACGGATGATGGGCTCTGAGGCACAGGAGGGAAATCAAAAACAACGGCGCTGCAGGGTTATTGACGCCACCTTAATTATCAATGCTGATCCCCACCCAAACAGGGATTGGCGCCGCCCTCTCCTTGTACTTACTGTCAGCGGTGTCCTTGATTTTCACCAGAGTTTCCTTCTGAGCTCCCACTGATCCGCCAAACTGCGACTCGCTCCTCGGGTTCCCCAGGACCAGCCGCAGCTCCTCTCCCTCCTCGTACAGCGTGTCATCCACCAGCGACAGGGTACACGGCTTCTCCGCCTCGCCTGGGGCGGCGATGACGGGACGTGTCAGAAAGTTTGAGGCGGTAACAAGGATGAAATAAATTCAACAATCATTCCCAATTTTTTCCAGTTTTATTTATATCTTGTCTCATCTTTTGCTAGTCACCAGGTTTTGGATTATTATTATTATTTTATATTGTAGGGGGAAAAAAAGGGTGGAAGAAATTTTCAAATGCTCTGTCAGCGAGAGACTTCAGGATTTACTCAACCGTGACAAAAAAAAAAAACTGTTCAATTTTTCAAGCTGTGTCTTAATTAAACTTGCGGCACATCTGAACGCGAGCGAAAACATGTGTGAGGCTGCTAAAGCCAACCTGGTAGGAACGTGATGGCAGATGCGTCCGTGTTGGGACGCTCATCAAAGTCGGAGGCGACCTCCGCGGAGCCCTGACGGCTGTAACAGCGGACTGTGGATCTGTGTCTGATGTCGCCGCTGCGGTACACCATGGCTGTGATTTGGCCATCACTCTCCTCTCCAGAGTACACCGCCTCCCGGAACTGGACCTTCGGCACTGATGGGGAGAGATGGAAAAGGAAGGTTTCACACCTAGTGACAAAGTGTTTGAGAATAGTGGGCTGGCTGAGTTTAAAAATCTCATTAAATACACGCAGCTGTTGCAACCATGTGCAAAAAGATGATTGGTGTGAAACTATAAAAAACAGCGAGAATGATGAATTGTTTTCTCTGCAGCCTGACTTTCAAAGATAAAAAATAAAAAAAATTTTAAAGCTGTAAAATATATCCTTAAAAAGATAGCTGAAAAAATACCACTAACAAAGTGAAGGTGCTGACTACAACTAAAGGTGAAAAGAAAACGCAGCCAACACTCACAGTCGGAGACTGAGTCATTGATGAAGACTTTGGCCTTCGCAGGTTCTCCCAGGATTCCGTTCACCGGCATTCGAAGGACGAGCTCAAACGTCTCAATTCCCTCCAGCTCTGGCTGCCCCAGGTCGTCCAAGATGGTGACCCTGATGGTCTGCATGCTGACACCTGGGGCGAAGTCCAGGTTACGACTGATGCCCACATAGTCGATACCAGCTGGAGAAGAGAAGAGAAAACGGGATCTTCAAGAACTAAAAAGAGCAAGGCGTTCATCTGTTGGTGTTCATCTGTGTCAGAGGTGGGCAAACTAGGGCCCGGGGGCCACATGACCCGATGAACTATTTAATCCGGCCCGCAGAGCCTTCATAATAATTTCTCCAAAAGCCAAATTCAAAGAAAAAGGTTCAGACCCCCCTTCACCTAGCATGCTAACATGTCCTCTCCAGAAGGTGGGGCCAAACATCACTTGGAGCTTCAACATCCATCTCTAGTTGAACCAATTTACAGGCTCTTCAAAATAATTTCTCAGTCAATGTCGATTTTACATCGAGCAGAATTTTTAGTTCACCTCTGATCCTCATTTAGGGGGTTAGCTTCCTACCAGCTGGGCCGGCCCGTTCATCAAGATCTAAAACCCAATGTGGCCCTTCAGGCAAAATAATTGCCCACCCCTGATCTGTGTTGACGGGACGTCACCTTCGGCAGAGACGGGCTCGGCCTTGCGAGAACGGACAGTAACGGTGCCGGGCTTGGACAGATCCGTTCCCGTCCTCCACACTTTGACCTCCAGGTGTCCGTCGCTCTCATCCACGTGATAGTCCACCTCTCCGAAATAAAACACTGGCGCTGGAAAACAAAGAGAGTCAAATCATGACCGGTGCTTGTTGACTCTTTTCTCCTGACCACACCGTGCTGTTTCCTCTCCCACCTCCTGGGGTCACATTTACAAGCGCGCTGGTTGTTCAGGCTGGCTGTCCCGTCCACTTACGCGTGCACCTGTGGTAACTTTACACCTGTCAGGCGCCACCCGCGATGTGACACAAGTCATTTGTAAAAGCAGCAGCCGGAAGCAGAGGTCAAACAGCGGCGGCCCATTAGGCCGAAGTTAAACTGCGGGGAGGCGCGACCCCGCGACCTCTTCCAGCCTTTTATCCCATCTCATTGTTGCCATTCTTCCGACAGAAACTGATAAGTACTTTCAACAAAAAAAAGGATGCCGTCAGCCTTGAAAAACAGAAAGATGGGGAAAGAGAGAGAGAGAGAAAGAGAGAGGCCCCTAGACTGCTCAAAGGCCTGTTTGAACTGGTATTGTTTCCTCAGGCAGCAAAGTGGAGGCAGTCCAATGAGTGTCTGACAGCTTCATCTCTCCAACCCCCACCCCCACCTTCCCCTCCAGTCCAGGAAAAGAAGAAAAGTTGCTCTGTCTCCTGCTTTATGATGCCACTCGTTTTCTTTCTTTCTTTTTTTTTTAACGCTGCTCCTTTCTTATATTCAGGCATGTAACCCAAAAATAGCAGGCATATTCATCAACCTGTTTTTTTTATCTATTTATTTTTTTGGAGTCGTGATCAAACCCTTCAGCAGACCAAGTCCTTCTTTTTTCCTTCAGAATATTCGCTTATATTTGCTTTCATGTTATTTATATTCTTTAACTGGGCCAGTCGGAAAAAAAAGAAAAACCCACGAATAGCATGCACACCTGAGGGAATCAGAAAATTAAGTGCAATTACGTTTGACTCCACAGAATAAGTGACAGTGAGCAGAAAAACAAGCGTGGCCTGGCTGCTCTTGCCTCCCATCTACACACTTGTTTTATCACCGTCTTACTTCCTTTTTTCCTCCTACATATTTGGCTTCACCTAACAGACACTCTGCTTGTTTGTAGTGCTAATAGAATCTGTTTATTTGCGCTATGGGAAAGGGAAAAAAGGAAAATATGGAAAAATTAAAGTGTGTAGGAAAAAGCACAGGCAGGGACGTTTAGTCAAGTACTTTCAGCAGCGAGGCAAACACTTTTTTTCTTTTTTTGGGATGATTGTCGTCACTTTAATGCGGGGCCGAAAGGTCGGAGAGGAAAGACGGAGCTCGTGCACGCGCGCACACCACTGAAACAACAGCGCACGTCTGAATCCGCACCCTGCGGATGACAAGTCCTGTCAGTAGCCGGAGGAAGGTTGAGTTGCGGCTGACGAGTGCGAGCTGCCTTCCCCTCTGGGGCCTTCCCGCGGTTTGGTGTTTAGAAGCGTGTGAGGTCTGAGCGAGGCGTAAATGCAAATTGCAATAATTACTACATGTGGGCGTCTGGGGAGCTTTGTGTGTCCCCGCGCCGTTCAAACACAGTTTACAAGGCATTCTCAGCTGCTCTCTAAACTCAGACCCCTGGTTTTGGAACAAGGTGGTGAATAACAGAGTGACAAGTGTTTTCTGTTTCTGAACTTCTCCCCCTTTTAGTTTAAAAAGCAGTTTCACCCCCACAGGAGAGCTTTGAGCAGAGAGATTTATTTTATATGGTGATATTGGCAGTTTCTCCAGGTGAGGATAATGGTGTGCGCAAATTGTTCACAACTGCCATTTGGTTTGTTTGTGTGCAACAGAAAGCAAAGGGAAGAAAATGAAAGACTCCAGAGAGAAAACCACAGCTTTTTTTTTCTGTTTGCATGCTAATTAAGGTTATGTAGTACAGAAAATTCTACAGCAGCAGTAATGTAGGGAGGGGAAATGAGAAGCAATTTTGATGCTAGTGGAGTGTGACCAAGGCTCAGGCTGGCCTCATAGTGAAATGAAGGACCGCGGTCCAAAAAAGAAACCCTCTCAGCTAATATACCACTTCAGTAGCGTAGCTGAGGCTACGTGCACCTGGCCGAGAAAGCGTTGCGTTGTTTCTCCTTGGCAGGACACGAGAAGATGACAACCTTCACATCGAGTCACAGCGTGCAGCCGTGCAGAGAGCAACACTCCGGGAGAGACGGGCACCGTTGAGTTTAATCTGATAAAGCACTAAACCTGGCAGACACCCCTGGGTGTTTTTCTTAGCAAAAGTGAGAGAAAATGCAGTGAACGTGTGAGAGAGAGAGAGAGAGAGAGAGAGAGAGAGAGAGACAGGAAGAGGGAAGGAGAGAGAGAGAGAGAGAGAGAGAGAGAGAGAGAGAGAGAGAGACAGAGAGAAACCTTGCAGGTAACCTGAGGGAGAAAAATGTGCTGCTAAAGTGGATTTTTTTTTTTTTTTAAAGAAACAACAAATGCAGGATTTAAGCACTGACCTAAACTGTGTGGACACGTTACATTTCGCAGCTGAGCGGATGCAAGAACACCGTGACTCGCGTGTTCTATGATGGAGGTTTGTGTTCATCTGTCTGGGTCTGCTGACGTTTTCTCCTAAGAATGACACCTCTCCATTTCTCAATGGAGCCGGGCTTTCACGAGCACATTTCCATCACTTTGAACTGCACACTTCATCTGAGGCAGCCTGACAATTTAGCGACAATCAAGTCTGCGTGTCATTTTTCTTGTTAACCAGCCCCTGGACACAGACACAGGCGTCGGGCACGGTTGTTTGCGTCTCTAAATGTGTCCTCAGTCATACGTCTTCACGATTTATTTAGTGGATGTTGTTTGTTTTACAGGAAGCTGATGTGAATGGTTGAACTCAGGGAGAAACGAAGAAATGTGCCGGCTTTATTCTATCGCAGATCCAGATGGTACAATTCCACTCAGAATTTGTCCTACAATGAGTAGAAGAGGAAAAATAGGAAATCTAAAAAAATAAATCCCCTTGAGAATTGTTGCCATTACTCCGTATCTGCATGGTCAATTTATCTGTTGGTTTTCTCATCTGATCTCAGTCAAAACTGGCAACCTTGAAGCCTCCGACTCCGACCAGAAAGCAGGGCATATTTTTATGCCTTTATAGTTTGCTTTTCTTTATTTTGGTGCCAGATGGGTGAATAAGCTGGAGCAGAGAAATCCACAAAGTACACACCGATTTAACTGATATGTGGCAATAGTGATTTGTGACTAATTTATTACAGCATTACTCCTAGGAGCCATGGGAGAAGTGAATAAAAAACAATCTGTGCTTTTTTAATTATAAGCCTCAGAAAACCCCTTAATTAAAAGGCCCTGTGTGCAGAACTATTAATAGAGGAAAAAGGCATGTAATATGTTGTATAAAACATCCAGCTAAATAAAAAAATCAGCGGGCAAATGGAAAAAAGAGGTTGTAATCACATAATTTAGAACTTTGTTATATACAGTTATACTACATTGTCTGTGTTGTGTAGATGTATTATATAGATATAGACATAATCGTGTCACTATAGTAGAGTTCAGATTTCAAAGATTTCACGCAGAATACATTAATTAAAAAGAGGAAACACAAACCCTGGAAAAGAAGGTTTCAGAAATGTAAGAGTTGTTTGTATGTGTGATGTTCCAACAGTGAGCAGAGACAGACGTAGAACCGTGGTCCCGCTGGACTCCCGTGTGTGTCTGGACTAATTAAGACCTGTCTGAAGGAGACTTTGATTAGATCTGTCCATGGGAGCAGAGCCTCTGTCTGGATGCATTATCCTTCATGCCTCAACAGTCTGCGAGTTTGTAAACTTGCCTAATGAGGAGATATTCGCTGAAGTGAAGGCTCCGGTGGCAATTGAGTGTGGCGGCGTTTGTAACGGCGTGAAGTCCGGCACATTCAACCCCGAAAACCTCACGCATGCAGACACGCATCACTGGCTGCAAAACACTCGCAACCAGTCAGGAGACACGATCAACCGGCGACTGCGTCTGCTTTCAGGCTTACCGTCGTCCAGGTCTTCCAAGATCTTGACTCTGGTGGTGGGGTAGTGCTTTCCCAGGCGGCCCCCGACGGGCAGGGACAGGCTGACGGTGAAGCTCTCCTCCCCCTCATACAGGGAGTCGTCGATGATCATCACGCGGCACGCTTTTTCACGCTCGCCCTTGTCGAAGCGGAGGATGCTGCCGTGCTCCTCCGGGCGGGAGATGTAGTCCGAATAGGACAGGACAGTGGTGGGAACCGTCCCCACGGCGGAACCTTGGAGAAGGAAGGAAAAAAAAACAGCTGGACAATTAAAATATACTGCGCTGAGAAGCGATTTTGTTAAACTCTGCTACATGAAGGGAATAAAACATCAAAGCTGCCAACGCGACCATTTAGATCTGCAGGAGCTGACCTTGAACTAAGGCGAGGTCAGCACGAGTCAGCGGATTAGTTTTAATATGGTCGCCCAGTTCGGGCCAACAGGTCTTTGCACATCAAACCAGTGGTCCAGCCAGTTCAGCCTTCTGGCATTTACCAGTAATGCCTTCATTAGGCTGTCGCTGCATCTCTGGCTGAATCTAAAGTCACAGTGTGTGCACATCTGCGTGCGGGTGTGTGTGTGTGTGTGTGTGTGTGTGTGTGTGTGTATGAGAGAGAGAGAGAGAGAGAGAGAGAGAGAGAGAGAGAGAGAGAGAGAGAGAGAGAGAGAGAGCATTTAAACATTCTGGGAAAGAGATCACAGTGATGGCTGCAGACAGAGCTCAGGCAGTGACAACACGAGAACCTCTGCATCTGGTGGCTTTAGGTTAAGCTGTTTTGCGCAAACACAGAGAAAAAAATGCAAAGATGAAGTGAAGAATGATGGACTGTGTTGACATTATGTAGGTTTAATCTGGAGAATTGTCCCGTTAAAACTAACTTTAATACAAATGGAAAGCTTCTGCTACATTTTGAACAATATGGCGGTTCCGCTCTGACAAGCTGTCTGCAGGAGTGTGTGCTTGCATTGCTGTCAATAAAACTCTGCCTATATTTCCGCGGTTTAAATGTTTTAAACTTGTTTATTTATGTCTGAAGACGTGAAAACAAAACTCCAAAGATGTCAGTATGAGATGATAAAAAGTGCACATTTGTTCTTGTGGCAGCTAATTATGTTCAGTCTTTTTAAGTGTGCTGTTCACATTTTTGCTTTTAAATTAAAGGAACTGGACCGCTCCCAGGGCCTTTGGAGGGCCGTCGAGGAGGCTGCTCATAAATTTTCGGCTAAATAGACTGTACAGCCAGCAAATTACACCGAGCATATGGTGCAGCGTCTTACATCTTCAAATGCAAATATGGTGTGAACTGTATCCTTCTCAGCGCGTTAACAGGCCGCATTGGGTGCTATCGAACACTTAAGGTGTAACGTGTGCAGGTGTCACTGTGAATTTAAAACATTTGGTGCTCAGTCAGATCCACATGTAATTTTATGCTATTAAAGCCTTTGAGGATCTTTTTGCATAACCAGAAAATAGCAGCAAATCTCTTCCCGAAGACAACAAATGTGACAGATATGTATGCACCGACTCGTGTTTCAGTCGGCCAGGAAAGGCTGAGGCAGGCTGAGGTTAAATGTGTGAGATGAGGTCGTCCCTACCCTGCTGCGTGTGGCAGACCACCATCAGCTCTTGGCTGATGTCTCCGCTGCGGTGCACCGGGATGAAAAGCTCCCCCACATCTTCCTCCACCGACTGGATCTGCTCCGGGAAGAACACCGTCGACTCTGAAGGCAGCGGATGGAGTCGGGCAGAGAGAGACAAAGGTAATCATATGTGGAACAATCTGCAAAAATCCAGCCTACATCAGGCCACGGAGGAC
Organism: Arothron firmamentum; assembly: GCA_016586285.1. Lineage (NCBI taxonomy): Eukaryota > Metazoa > Chordata > Actinopteri > Tetraodontiformes > Tetraodontidae > Arothron > Arothron firmamentum. Next base: position 6,441 of record BJFM01002010.1, on the reverse strand, counting down.
TGACGCTGGCTTTTGTTCTCACTCGGCTTGTTTTTTTTCTTTCCATCCCCGTCTATTGAAGTTGTGGTCCTGCAGTGTGCTTATTCATATTCAAAAATAACTTGGCAACACAGTTTGATGCAACCAGAGGTGCTCTTCAAAGACAGCCCTCCGGAAGCTTTCCTCGCCGC
>BJFM01002008.1:341530-351657 GCA_016586285.1 Arothron firmamentum | reverse complement strand
GGGTTTGGCTGGTTCTCATATTACAATGGAACAATGAGGCAACCACAATGAAGGACCTTCACAACATCCCGAACATCCTACAAGCAGTCTGCTCCACCGTCCTCCGTAAACCTCTCTTCACTGCCTCCATTTATTCTCATCCTTGTGGCCACAAACTTCAGTTTTTCCCTGAAATTCACACAACTTCAGACAGAAGCTAATTACTTTCGAGGGTTTGCAGCCGCTCAGACCTTTTCACATTCAGATGCTGCGAGAGTGTGTCTGCAGGCTCTCGCCGATGCTGCCGTTTTTGCAAATGTCATTCACCTCCGCGCAGGCTGGGGTTGCCTGCACGATGGTCCCCTCAAAGATGATCTGTAAAGTTTAATTTTGATCCTGATCAATATTCCTCTCATCCCACCCACCAAAACACAGCATCTATGATTACGTGAACAGCTACAGGAGTCTGACCTCTGACCTTAAACTCTGATCACAAATTAGATTTCTCTCTCAGTGCGCCACCCTTCTTTTTTTTTTTTAACCCCACAAGAGGGCACAAGCCCACACCACCGCCGTGATCATTAATCTCGTCCAGTTTCTGCCACTCTAACAGTGTTTCACATGAAAGCCAACAGTGCAGCAGGAGGTCCGATTCCCTGATGGCAAGCAGCGGTGCGGTGCTAGCGTCTTAATGAAGCCTCAAAGTGAGAAACCATCAGTTCCCCAAATTACTGTTGATTTCCTTCGTTATGTCTGTCAGCGGTTTGGCCTACACCGCATCTCCAAGTTAGCTACACCCCCACTACTGACTAAACATAGGCGAGGTGGATGGGGGAAGATGTAAATTTACCTCCCTTACAATACTGTATTTTAGCAAAATCTTAACGAGCTGGCAGACCACTTCCAGAGCCCAACGAGGCCCGAGTGGTGATGCTTTCCAGGATGTCAAAAAGCTCTTCGCAGAAATCTTCCGAGCTCCATTTTAATGAAATTAACAATGCGTGGCTACAGACTGATTAAAATAGTGTGCTGCACTGACATGTGACACAGCAGTTCACCATACTGCAGAACTAGATCGATAACAGACATAAAACTGTAAGAAAGGACTTTGACTGTGGGACTAAATCTCATGAACCAGCAGGAACCCATTCAGATGTTAGTGCTCGTGCACCTTATCTTCAGAGTAACCAAGAATTCTGATCATGTTCAACAAGTAACTGATGTTAACACTTCCTGCTGTTCGGAACATCTATGAAAATTTAGCATTTCAGCGCCAGTTTAAACCATCGTCAAATATTAGCTTAGCCAGCATCAGCTAATGGACTTTTTTTTTTTTTAATTTCTCACCATTTCTCACCAAAATTTCTGAAACGCCAGAGCTTCTCGCTGCCCCCTGGTTGCAGGATGGACCTGTAATGTACAAACATAAATTAATAAATCAGACATAACAGAGGAACCTACATGGCATGTACCGTTATAGAACTGGGTTGCTCTGACACACGACATCAACGGAGGACAGGAAGTACAGATGACCAGGTGTCCATACATCCACCTGTCTACCAATTGCCAGTCATAACAAGATATAAATTTCCCTCTTTTAGGATCAACCTGGTCCAGTAAGAAGGGTGTCAGCAAAAAAGGGTCCTAATCGTGTCTTTTTGATTGCTAACAAACACATGCTAACAGACCACAGAAGAAGACACAAAGGCTTGAAAGGGCAAGGACTACCTGCAAAGACTAGAAAACAGGTTTAAAAGCTCTGGAAAATCTGTTTTCACAGAAAAGGTAAACAAATGTGGTATGGGTATTGGGGGGAATTTTGCTCTGTTTTCTCTCATCTCCACCATAAAACAGTTTCTAAAAAAAGCTTTTGATGTGTCAGCAAAAGCTATCGGGAAAGCTGTAAAAATAACCAGGTGCTACAAAAAAAAAAGGGCCCCAAGATATTATTTACGCAAGGAAACCGTTTGACCCCAACTGCTCGAGTGGCCGATACGACGCAACTTCATTTCCCCACATACTTTTAACGCCTAACCTGCACCATATATACATACATAGGCAGTAGTAATACAAGGTTACGTAACATTGTTAGCTACTCCACTACTGAGGCACTGGAGGCCAGAATTCATCAGCAAATTGAATAATTATTTTAAAAAAAAATAGAAAAACACAATTTTACAATAAAAACTAGAAAAGTACAGACCTCTGCCAACGACTGACACCGGAAACAATCTTGCATCTTCATTCGAGTGGCAGGTCTTCAGGGTCCTCTCTAACAGAGGTTGTCAACTTCAAAAACAAGTTAAACCATAGAATTAAAACAGTTGCAACCGGTTTACATACACGATATAAAATGGCACCTTTTTTATCCTCACTGTTGAACATTAAATCAGATTAAACATTCCGATTTTGGCCAAATAGGATTGCCAACATTTTTTATTACTTTCTTGAGAGTCAGATGTTTACACGCACTAAGATTACTATGCCTTCAAAAACAATTTGGGAAAGCCCAGATGATGATGTCATGTCTTTGGAAGCCTCTGATAGGTTGACTGACGACATTTCTTAACATAGTCCAACAAATGTCTGCAAGTACAAACACCATGAAAACGTCCAGCCATCATAACGCTCAAGGAGGAGATGGGTTCTGTGTCCCAGCGATGAACGTGCTTTGGCAAAAAATGCGCAAAACAATCCGAGAACAAAAGCAAAAGTCTTTGTGAAGATGCTGGCAGTCAAAAGGGTCCTGTGCCGCCATTGGCTGAAAGGCCACTCTCCCCACGATGAGTTAGGGATCTTCGTGCAAGCCTAGAAGCTTGTGGAAGCACATCCAAAACACATGACCCAAGTCCTACAATTCAAAGGCAATGTTACTAAATGCTAATGAAATGTTTTTAAACTTCTGACTCTCAAGAAAGTACTAAAACATTGTCTTTAAATTACAATCTCATTCATTATTTTGGCATTTAGCAAATAGAAATAATTTCAGTAACCCTAATTGACCAAAAACAGCAAAGGTTTAATCTGATTTTCAAAAAGATTTATCTCTTTTTAAATACCATTAGGTGAACTGGTTTCAACTGCAGAGGCAGCAGAGATACAAGGCTGCAGTTTTGATCTTTGGAAGATCAATGGTAGAAGTGTCTGCATGGAGGAGGCCTACCACACCAGAGCAGTCAGGGTCTTCCTCTACATCCAGGTGGAAACAATCCAGGTGGCAAAACTGGTCATGATCTCTCCTGAAAGTGAAGATATAACACACACACACACACACACACACACACACACACACACACACACACACACACACACACACACACACACACACAAACCCTGACCTGGTCTGTCAAGTTATGCATTTCCAAATATCTCATCTTTTTTGTTGGTTTTTAACATTAAATAAAACTAACTCTTCGATGAAATACGCTAAATTGTAACCTTGTTTTATTTCTGGAAATTTGGAAAACGCACTCTTGAAACAAACCTGTGTAGCTAAGCAGCTAGCTTGGCGTTAGCAAACGGGCTAACAGATACGAATAGCAGATATGCTAACAGCTTCAAACTGAACAACTGCATCTCTTTAGATTATAAAAGTTTAAGAGCATTTTAAATCCACAATTTCCAAGAAAATACTGTGAAGTGAATCTACCCAGTAAGAACATTTTTTTTCTTTCTCTATATCTAAGCATGTTTAAATAAGCACTCACAATTAGGTTCAAGTGCTCAAAATATGGTAGCAGAAAACGTAACATTTACAGCAGATGAATTAAAACACAGCAGAAAGTGCTTAAAATGCACCGATAAATCCTGCACAGGTATGTAGAAATGATGCAAACCAACATATCTCCTGGCACATGGCGTCCCTCTTGGCTTCTGAGCTCGTGGTCCGCCGTTAGCTATAATGCTAGCCATTACCTCGTGCGTGTCAGCGTTAGCGCTTAGCATGCTCAAAATGTTTGCTCAACGGTTTCTTTATTTCTTCGTGAGGAAGACGTGGGCTTTAAGCTGCAGCTAAACTCGCACAGGTCCAGGCTCCATCGAGGTATTCTCGGTCAGGTTTGAAGCCGTTTCAGCAACTTTCCTGGTGTTTTCTAGAGATGCTCTGCTCGCAGACTCTCGACACCTGTATCAATCTATCGAAGCAGAAATATCGCGACAAAATGTTTCGATGCCTCGCTTCGGCTTGGAAAAAAATCACGTGACTCGCTTCATGACGTCACACGCATACCGGCGACGTGTCACGCCAATGTTGAATCCCGGGCGGATTCAGTCTGGGCGGATCAGACTGAAGCCCGACTGCGCTGAAATGATCTTTCTTTCAGTAAAAATCTTTAAACCACTGTTATGTTTGTACTTGAATGTTCGTAGGTACTAAGCACTGCGTGGTTTACTTTAACGTTTTATTTCTTTATTCTTGTGTTCTTTTTTCTTTTTTTTTTTCAACTACACGCCACACAAATTACACACATCACAAAATACGCCACACAATACGTGTTCTTCAAATACTACCTTCCGTATTTTGCGTGGTCACACCAGCACATTGTAAGGGAGGTCTGGACACAACAACCACCGCAATGGTGTTTTATATACAGTACCGCAATTGTTTATTATTCTGAACAAAGAGCAAGTAAATGTTTACAAGTTGCATTTGCCGCGTATTTGATTTTTATTTAAAAAGTGTCCCAGGTATAATTTTGAGAATCTGGTTACCCTAAAGTCCCTAAAACATACAATAGTTATGATGGCACAATAATACACAAGTATATTAGTAATTTCTTTAAAAGAAAAAAGACAAACATTAGGTTGAAGCCTTGGGGCTTGTGCCTATTCCTTTTTCGGTTGTTTCCTTGATAGATTCTTTTGTAGAAACATGATTTTATTTTTCATTTTTGTTTTACAACCAAAACAACAGACATAACAGTACGTTTTCATTACCCTTTTAACTTTCATGCAAATGCTGTGGTCACGTTTGGCCAGCAGATGTCACCATACTCAATTGTATCAAATGCTTCGAAACACTGGACTTTTTCAACACAATTGCTTCATATTGATTCAGTGGTTCAGAGAGCTTCGGTTTCTCCATCACTAGTGAATAGCGCCACCCAGTGTATCGGAATGTGTTCACAAGCTTTGCATCAATCCATTATCTGGAATCGATTTGCCTTGGCTTAATGTGCAGGGTAACCAATCGAGTGTTAGGATTCACCGACTTTGATTTGCAAGGTGATTCGCCCGACCGTCAAGGTGAGCTCGGTCGATGAGTCATTTGATTGGTCACTTTCAACGTGGATGTAGCGTAAGAGGACAAACCGGAAAAGACCAAGGCCAATCATAAGTCAGTGTTAAAAGTGACCAATTAAATAAGAGGAGACTTCATCAACAGCCCCGCCTCTAAACCGCCGAAATTTACCGGAAAGAGCGGAGAAACCGAGCGCGCTATTGGGTTTCTGCTCTAAGAACCATTTTGTAAATCCTCTTCGACTCGCAATACAGTTTAGATCGTTTTGTAATGGCAGTTATCCAAGTCCATATTATAAAGCTTAAATAGAACTGCGCCTTCAGCGCTCATTTGATTACATAGTTATATAATCTCTGTCCAGCGCTGCATTGACTCCAGAATCTTTATTAAAAATGTAACCATTACCTTTATTAAATATGTAACGGAGTTTAATTTGTTTAATTTGTTTAGAGCTTATTTAAGCCATTATTGCTCGAGCTCGGTTCCACTCACCTGCACTTACATATTTGATGCTCTAGAGGGAGACGTGTCACTACAATTCTGCTCACCTCCCGAGGTGCGCGCTGATCACAAAAATAATACCATTTTCGTCTACCTTGTGCATTCTTTTTATTACCCTCTGTACATAAGGTGAAGAATGTCTTGAGGTCCATCTGAAGTGGAATGTAATGAAGCATAAAACCCATCGTCGTCATCATCATCACCACCAGTTTGTATGTCTGTTTGACATAAACTCTCGCTGCTAATCAACTGCAGTAAAATGCACGAGGTATATATGAAATCAGATTTTTTTTTCCCCCACCAAGTGAAATAATCTAATAAACGAGGAGAATTTCTGTACATGCTTATGACTTTTTCTTTTCAACAGCTACTGCTGTGGAGGTTTAAGGTTCTTTTTAACCTGTTTGATACCAACTACAGCGGAACAGTGCGGTTCCTGCAGAATCACGTCTGTAATCGAATTAAAACATTATATGACAAATATGTTAAGTGTAAAGATACATTTTAACAAACGGAACCCCTGTTGGACACACATAGGTCCGAGCAGAAAGTTCCTACAGAGGAATATTAACCTAACAAGACTGAGCAGTGTAGTTTTAAACTGTTCCCTTTATTATCCTGATGAATGGTCTGAGATTAAACCAGAAGGCTACAGCATTAATCTAAGTCTCATTTGCATTTAAGCATTCCATGTTTTTGTCACATCAGCTACCACATGAACACAGGTGAGAGGAGAAAACCAAGCCTGCCCACATCCCGGCATCTGAGAAGTTTGTGTATCCTGGACGCTGACAGCACCATCCTGAGGTTATTGCGTGATGTCAGTCCCTTTGAGGTGATCCAGACCTGCTGGTGGTCCAGAATGGCACTATTGGCTCCTCACCCTCCTCCCAGGGGCTTTTTCCACCTGTTTCCAACTGGTGAGAGGTTCTTCTGGGACTTCCTCTAAGTTTCAATCCAGACCTCATCAGGACGACTGCATGAGCCCCGTCAGGCGTTTGCCTGTCTTTCCCTGGAGGGTGCAGATACGTTTCAAAGGTCTGGATTTTTGATCAAATTCTATTTTCCTGTTTGGAAAAAACTGAATTAAAGTACATTATCAGTCAGTTGTCAGTTTGGGCTGCACAAGAAAAATTTATTTTCTTAATTTTTATCTTTTAATATGAATTTTGCAGGTGCTTCTTTGGTAAGAGAACAAATATAGAAATTATATTCAATAATCATCTTTCTCCATAGTTGTGTGCTTATTTACTTTCAAGTGTCCTTATTGATTTTGGGAATAGTCATTGTTGGAACAGGATAAAAAAAAATAGATACTTCAAAGTCTGAACAGTGCTACAGAATGTGCAAAGATAGATTCAATTTTTTGGAAAAACAAGTAAAAACAGATTTTTAAAAACAGATTTTCATTATTTCATGAAAAGACAATAATTAAATCTGAATTAATAAGTTGGCTGATAAAGATCTGAATAATGTGTTTGCATTTAGTCATTTCGGTTTTCATTCTGATGAATCAGAAGCATCACATCAACAATGTAATACAGAATATTGTGAGCTTTAATAATCATGCTCACCACGCTGCGAGTGAACTTCTCCAGCGAGGTGCGTCGACCCTGCTCCATTTCAGGCTGCAAAAGAAAAGACAAGACGATCAGATGCAGCAACTCAGCTGATGATCCTGTTTACCTGCATGCTTGCTCATGCAGCCAAACATGTTTTTAGAAATCAAAGCAATTCGTTGCTGCATCACTGTCATTACTGTGTTAAATCACACTAAAGTTTGTAGAAAATGTAGAGTTCTTTATATGTGATCGGCAGTAATCAGTCCTGCACCAAGTGGTGAGGCTTACTTTCTTCCTTGCCAACAGCAGGTCCTGGTACACGTTGGAGCGCAGGAAGCGTGTGTAGCTGTCGCTTTTCATCAATTTATAGATGTGGTCCTGAAGAAAGAGAAGAAAAAAAGACTTAGATCAACACATTTATCTAAGTTTGAGCATATACAGTGAACTACTTCTTGCTGACCTGTGCGTCCTCGTAGCTGTACCGCCCGGGGTCCTTCAGGTTCTGACTCGTACGCTCGTAGCTGTGGGAGTCCAGATTGATGGAGCTGGGTGCTCCCTCAGCCAAGAACTCCACCCAGATGTCTTGCACTCTCTGTGCCACATCCTGCTGGGGCATTCTCTTCAGGTCCTGGACTGCCAACCAGAAACTGCGACACCAAGGAGGAGCACATGTCAAAGAATAGCAATCAATAGACATTCATCCATCCATCAGTTTGTCTAAAATGGAAGCATGCCTGAGCTCTGCTGTTCACTCTGGCCCTTACCCTGAAACTCCACAGCAGAAGCAACTCAAAGGTCCAGAAGAAAAAAGAAAAGAAGGAGAGGAGGAAAGGATGGGAGGATGAGGAGTGTGGTGAGGTGGTGAGAGTCTACAAGGGTGTGTGCTCCCTCTTCCTGTCTCATCAGTAGGTGTAGCTCCCTCTAGCACATCCACCTATTGCTGCTCTGCTGCATTAGCGTTGGAAATGAAGGTGCTTGTATGCACATATTTGCTGTTTTGAATTTATGAAAAATCCAAAACATCGTTTAACAATCAGAAAATCCCTTCTGCTGACAGAAGCGGGCACCGAGGGTCACGGCGCCTCCTGCGCTGCTGATACTTGCGATTATGCTGCTGCTGCTCTTTGCTAGCTGTGTGATATTATCTTTGACGCTGGAGGCCTAGAAGTGTCTGAAAGCGTGTAAGTGCTTATCTCACATGTAGGTGCAGGACCTGAGAGATGACTTGAGCCTCCATCCTGACCTGAATCTAAAGAGGAAATGAATTCCTTTGTCATGGAAACCATCACAGAGGAAGCAGAGCTTGGGTCTTGGTGATGGTGTTGTCTGAAGGTGGTTTTGGACTCGTCAGACCACATAAGCTTCATCTTAGATTATCCCTCTTCTCTTTGGTAGAACTCCAGAGTTTGCAAGACTTTTGGGGGTTTTGGATATTACAGCATGTAGACAATCCCTGACAATATTTTCATTTTTTGGCTGTTTATACTGTGGCAGTGGGTTGAGATGGTGGGTTGGTGCAGCGGCGAGGCCAAAGAAAGCTCTGTTATTATTAGACTCCTGCTGAAGAGCAGCTTTAAAGTTTCCCAAAAGTCAAATGTCAGCAAGTAAAATATGTGGATGCAAAGGAAAAATATTAGTTTTGAGGCTGTTGGTGATAGATGTGAAACTTTTCATGGTCTTTCCGACACCTCTCACTGGATTCTTCCAGCTTCTCGTGGGCTCACCGCAGGTTTTCCGAGCTGAACTCCGACTCCAGGAACTTGAGGAAGAGCTCCTGTCCTGCCGGGTCCTTCAGGGCCTCCTCCAGAGAGAAACCCCACTTCTTTACTCGCTGCTGACTGGGCTCTTTACTGGGAAAAGCGGGGAAAAATACGCAGTTAAAACAGCTACATGAAGCCTGCCATTAATTGTGCCTGGATATCTAGAAAATGATTTTAAGCTTTTATTTCATTTCTTATTCTTAAATCTTCGTGGCAGAAGTGGTTAAATAAGCAGCTGATAGCACAGACTGGGTCATGAGTGTTATGGATTATGAGTGTTAAGATGGAATTATGGTCTGATGTCTCCCAATTAAAACCCATGTAATTTTAGCTGTGAATTCCAGCAGTTTTTATTGCAATAAACAAATATTTTCACTGTTTTGAGCATGTTATCATGTTCATCCTGAGCTGTGAGTGGCAGGTGCACATCATTAGTTTAGACATGTAATAGTTTCCTATTTCAGGTTGCTGAAGGACGTTACCTCCAGAAACCAGTCAGTGGTTGATGGCAGCTAATGGAGCCTGCAGCGGCTTCAGGCAGAGTAAACACAGCAAAAACTAGTAAAACAGCCGACTTAACCACATCACATGACATTTATCAGCCTTCACAAAGCCCCAGCTGAAGAAAATGTTGGACAACACTCTCAAATTGAGGCAGCACGAATGCGATAAATGATATTGGGTAACATTTAACACCACTTCTGTGCTGATGGAGAAGCTCAAAGATGAACCATGAGTGTATTTTACTTTCGCTACTGCAGTTCAACGGTGTCTGACACCAGTGACCAGATGATGAAGAGAGCCTTTTCGTGCTGTACAACAGTGAGGAGACCAAGGTTTCTGCTTCGGTACCTGGCGTCCAAATCCCAGAGCGAGGGGTCATCACTAATCCACGGATTGGACAGTTCAGGCGTTGTCACGAACGGGTCGTACTCCATGTACTGCTCGGTGTAGCTGATCAGACTGACACACAGACAAAGAGAGGGACGATCAGGACAGAGTCACAGACATGTGTCAGCCTGTCGAGAAGATCAATATCACAGAGATGTATTGATGCTAAAACAGCCCTCAGGACCTCATTACCAC
>BJFM01002008.1:319546-339971 GCA_016586285.1 Arothron firmamentum | reverse complement strand
CACACACACACACACACACACACACACACACACACACACACACGACCTTTATGTGTTAGGTGTTATGTCTCACCAGGGTTGACACACAGATCAATAGAAAGGCGTAAGAGTCGGCACTCACCGCCTCATAATCGGCCAGGTCCAGCCTGGTTTTGTTCTGCATGGTCCTCTTGCACAGGTAGATAGCTGAGTAGGAGACAGAGGAGATTGAAAAATTGAAATTTTCAGTATACATGTTCTGTTCCTCCATTCATCCACTCATCTTTGGGGTTTTATGGTGAGCTGGTGGAGGGAGAAAAAACGCCGATGTCTGTGACAGGATGCACAGACAGGAAGTGGGCTGGTGGTTTTATGGCTTGAGTAATCATGGCCACCAGCCCCACCTCTCACATCCACTCTACTGAGCTGGGGGCTGTTTCATTTAAATCCAGGTGTAACAAACTTTACAGCCTCCTCCAGAGGTCCAGATTAATCAGTCAAATCAATCAATCAAAGTCAATTAATGTTATAAAAGCTAAATAAACATTCCACTTCAAGACACTTACCATAGTCGGTGTTCTCTGGTTCCCAGCAGTTTGATGGCCAGAAATATGGTGCCTGGCAGGAAAGCAGGTTTTAATGAAGCAGGTATAAAAGTGAGCAACTCTCACAAGGAGCAGCAGCTCTCTCAAAACGTTCAGGTTGACCTTCAGGAGGCAGCCGTCCTTGAGCTGAGTCAGAGTGTTGTGTGATAACTTCACACCACTCTGAGCAGTCATGAGCTTTTTATACTCATCGCTGCTGAGTGGGCTCAGAACAGCTGGCTCCCAAGACTTCCAGTAGTAAGAAGGCATCCTGGGATGTTGCAGGGGTGCATGAAAAATAAACCAATAAATAAACAGATGCACCGAATTACAATTTAAAAAAATGAAAGCAAAGCAATAAAACCAGTGAATGCTGGCAGTCCTTTTCTTTGTTACTGCCGCTGAAAGATGGAATTAAGCTCATGTTTTGTTGTTTAGCGAGGGGAGGGGGGGCTTTACATGATGTTAATTGTTCTGTGTTTCCTCTTTCTGTTCTGTGTTATTCTCTTTGTTTTGCATTTAATTTGTGTGGGAAATTAAATGCAAATGAATGCTGGTTGTCTTCATGGAGCTTTGCTGTTGTGATAAACAGCTCTCCTTCTTCACCTCCTCCTCCCTCCCCCCACTGTCGCTTCACGGCGAAGGAGGAGAACCTAGGTCAGAATTTGGTAATGTGCACCGCTGTCTGGTTTAATTAAACTGCTCCTCTGACTGCGGTGGAGACTCACCCTTGCAACAAATCTCAGTGAGAGAGAGAAAGAAGATTCTTTACGTTGTCCTTGCTGCTCCCGGCTGATGAATATGAGAACCCTTTTTTTTCCCTCTATTTAATTCAGGATAAAACAGACTTGCATAATTAATCTCAGATTTCACCGCCACCTTCTCATCTCCGAGGTCTATAAGTGGGTAAAGCATCAGCCTGCTTGTCCCTGGATGATGACGCTTTACTACACTATCGGGCCTCTGCCCACCACCAAATGGAGATCTGCTTCCCTTGTTAGTTTGATGAATATTTCCACAGATGACCATTCATTTTTAATTTAAGCCTACGATCATAAAATGGTATTTAAGAAACAGAAAATAATAAAGCGGTTCTATCCTCCAAATCAAAATTCCTGTCATGTAGGTCAGTCACAGAACATGTAATCTTCGAGAAATGATTAGGGTCTTCATAAAAGATTTACCCTGCTGGGCTTAGTGTATCATCATTCCAGGTAGAGACCAAAGATTTGAAGCATCTATGATGATCTATAAAAACGAGGATGCGTCACCTTGTCAACCCTTTCAGACGACATGAATGTCTGAATGCAGTAAAAGTGCCTGCCTTCCCGTCGCCTGCTCACCTGAAAACGATAGAAGGTGCCGTCGTCTTTGAGAGTGAGGACGTGATCTGAAATAGGGAAGAAGTAACCCTGAGCTGCTATCAGGCTGCCGATGTGCATGGCCTCAACTGTGGAGAGAACAGATGCCAGCGGGGATAAAGTCTAGAGCGGTATTCACCCAAATCACAAAATCATGGCAAATGTCACCTGAGATCCACCTCCCTGACATCACGGACTGAGTTCATGCAGCTAAAGGTTCTGATGATCATCACAGATCGAGAAAAATCTAAATTGAGCTATGTGTTCAGCTGCGTGGAGCTCCAACAGAGCTCTCACATCTCACACAGCTGTTGAAAAAATGTCAACATGGAATTCCTTTTGCTCATGAGAAGATAAGAAAGCTTGTTGCTGTTGACAGCAAGTATTTGCTGGTATCTCTGGTCTTTATTTCACGATCGCTATATTAACAACCGTCCACACTTCAGTCTTTTTAAAAGCCTACCTGCATCCTCGATTGGCAGATTCTTCATTAACCACTGGACAATGTCTGAACCTGGAAGCACAATGTCAAGAACATCAGCTATTTAGTCTCATAATAAAGGGAGTGTTAGAAAACCGTTCAGTTTCAGGACACGCCAGGTAGCTCAACAACGACTCACTTTAGGCTCACAATATTTAGAGATGGAAGATTAGTTTTTGTGCTGTAACACGCTGAAGCCTTTACGGTGGAGATAGGCTATCAGCTCTAAACTTCCTCTGCTTTCTCCAAGTCCCTGAGGGAGCGGCGCTTAATCTGTCATCATTCATTAGCTTCCTCGCTCTCACCACTCAGCTGGGAGCGTTCCAGCCACATCCGCCTGCTGCAGGAGTAACTGTGTTTATTGATGTACTTTGCTTATAGGACATTGGGAAAATGTATTTTCTTTTTTTCTATAAATGCAAACGTGAGAGGAAGAGAAGGATAATGGCCTCGGCTTGATCCCATCCACTTCAGCTCTGTTCACTGAAAGTGATTTAAATTAAAAGATCTCGGTGACAAAAGGTGTCGGATATATTCAGCAGGAATATTTACGGTAAATTTTTATTATCTACAAAATGCTGACAACGATCTGCTGGTGATTCATCCTAGTTCCTCACACACATACAGACACACACACACAAACACACACACACACACACACACACACACATAAACACCCAGACACACACACACACACACACACACACACACACACACACACACACACACACACACACACACACACACACACACACACACACACACACACACACACACACACAGTGAGTTGTACTGAAGATGTAGGGGGTTGATTGCCTTGCCGAAGGGTACCCTGGCAGTAGGAGGAGATAGCTCTTTGAGTTCAAAATCTGTTTTGTTTTTTTTTTAACCCAAAAACTTATATTGGTCTTGAGTTTCTTCTTCTCTCTGATATTGCACAGTGCTATTTAATTATTAAAATATTAGTAATCATGAATTAATTAATATATCCTGGTCAGCTCCAGCAGAATGAAACCATGATTTCATATGTGTAGCCATGTATGTATGTTTGTGTGTGTGTGTGTGTGTGTGTGTGTGTGTGTGTGTGTGTGTGTGTGTGTGTGTGTGTGTGTGTGTGTGTGTGTGTGTGTGTGTGTGTGTGTGTGTGTGCACGCTCAGAAGTGTCAGCAGGATCAATCAGCACCTACACAATGACAAAACAAAGATTGCAACACCCTCCTCCAACACCTGCGACATGTGGCTTTTCTCTGCATCCTCACATATGTCTGACTAACAAAACAGCTTTTCCAGCATATTTTTATTCTGAAGCTCACATTGTCCCAGCTTGAATGAGACATTTCCTGTTTGTGGAGAATGTTTAGATCTCTAAAGGGCCTGATAGCTTGGTACAGCGGTGGAGACAAGGGTGAGATGGTCTTACCTGTAACAACACTGGGGATTTTTGTCATGAAGCTTTTCACAGTCCTGATGGGGACACCTTTTGTCTCATCCTGGATGAGAGTAATGATGTGCTCAATCTGCAGAAGATCACAAAGAAAATACAGCTCAGGCAGACTGAAATCCAGGTGAAATGGGACCAACATGTGAGTCAGAGACATTAGAGCAGGAGATGGGGTTCAGCATGTTCCACTTCTGCAGATGGTTGATGATCACATCATATTTTCTGCTTTGATGATGATGCATTTTCCTCCTCACAGAAGCTTTTTTATCTTGTTCTGAAGAGTAGGGCACCGGTCGCTGTGGAGACCGCTAAACTTTCCAAACAATGCAGCATCTATAAAAAGCCTCTGCATGGTTTTTCTGTCGTTACAGAGCTCTGTCTCAAAGCAGTCCTGAAGCCATCGATGCCTACTTTGGACAGTGAGAGAGAGCCTGAATGCCCAGATATAACCCACTCGGGAGATTCTTCATTTCTGATATTCACAAAGAAGCTCTATAATTAGCACACATGTACCTGCTTTTCGTTGAACCGTGCATACTCGGGTGGAAAATATGACAGAAGTGTGTTCATGACAACCCAGAAATAAAAGCGCTTGTTATTATGCTTTTTGTGCTCATATTTGTTCTAAGATGAGCCCAAGAAGCCATATAGCATCTGAAGAGTTTGCAACCAGTCAGATCTTTTCCCTCCCTGGTTGCTAGAATAATGTCAGTTCTCCAGGTCATCACAGGCAGAATTCTATATATATCATTTAATGACTCTGCTGTCAGCAGTAACCTGCAGCCATCATCCCCGCTCTGAAGATTTTCTCCTCAGACCTCCTCAGGAGGAAGATTAACATGATACATTTCTGAGTTCTTTCCATGCGAGGAAAACAATACAAACTCCAACAACGAGAAACCAACGATGACATGAACAGCACCGTCACAACAGCAGGAGGCATCACCTTAAAACTACTTTAGCACTTATGGGCAAGTCCTGCTCAGATATTTGGGTCTGTAGCAACAGAACAGCCCTTCTGTCGTTCTCTTTGCTGTTTCGATCTAAATATCTACGTTGGATCGATATGCAGCCTCTAGCAGGGCAGGTCATATGCTTCATAATAAAGACAGAAATCCGCAGGAGTCATTCCTGATCCTGCCTGGGACGCCTCCCTGCACCATTCATACAAAACTGTTCTGACGGATTCAGGTAAATGTTGTCTTTACAGCCACTTCTGTGGAATGCAAATATTAGCTCATCTATGAAAGGGTTAGCGTTGGGTTCCTGCATGGCTCTGGAGGAGCTGAAAACTGTTAGAAGACCAGAATATAACCCTGACACTCACCCTAATTGCAGGGTGTGATGCCACATTAACAGCGCTGGCACACACAAGTGGAGATGCTAGCTTAAAAGTGCCATGAAAAGCCAGTTCAGTGATTTCCGAGCTGTTATGTTCTCGATTCGAATAAGTGTAGGGAAGAATCTGAGCTTTCCCTACATTTTTGGCGGGGGAGCATACTTTATTGCTTTTATTGTGAGCTGCTCTACTTTCCTCCCATGGAACAGCGGGCTGTCTGATTACAGCATTTACCCACACGATCACAGGGCCCAGACTGGTGGACAGGTGGGTTACAGGGTGAACAGGAAGCTGCTGCAGATTGTGCAGCAATGACGCCCTGGAGCATCATTGTGGTCATCTATTTGTAGTTAACAGCAATGTTGCCACTGTCACATTCCCTCAGTGATCCTTTTCTGGTTTGAGTTTGGAATTTCCCATTTATTTTTGTTTAGCATCTGTGCCATTATAAAACTGTATCACTAAAACAGAAAAACCTGGTTTATCTTTGCAGGTTTAAGTCCTTCGAATTGTGCTGATGATGAAACAATGTGACACACGAAAGTAAAATGCAGTTGCTGCATCTGATGGTGACATTTTCGAAAAATCACGCCGGACGTTCTTCTCAGATGTTAGAAAAGGTTGTGGGATCTGAAAAGTTTGGCAGCTTGGCTCATCGTTTTCTTCTTTAAAATGGAATAATCATAACTCATCATTGGCTCCAGGAAAGGAACTAGAGAAGGATACTGGAAAGAGAACACAAAGCCCCATATTTTTGATTTTTAAACTAGCAAAATCATCAGATTTTGCAGAATACAGACCACACGGAACCACAGGGAGAAGCAATAACTCAGCTGGATTCACCAGCTGAACACGCACGTCTCTACATGCAGGCCAACCAAACAAAAGTGTACGACCCGACAAAAGGTAGCCATTACTGCTCCCCATAAAAAAGAACTAAACCACACAGAGAAGACAGCCACGGCCAACGTCGTGGCCACGGCGAGGCCGGGTCACTCCCTGCCGTGATGGAAAATGCCAACCAGGGACGTGAGCAGCAGCGATGTCTGTTGCAAGGATTCAAATAAAACACACCTCCGAAAATAGGTAAATCGATCAGCAACTCTCTCATGTGAACCAAATCTTCACATCAAAACTTTAACACATACAGATCAACTGCTGACTTCAGATCAGCCAGGAAAACCAAACAAGCTTGTCCATCTTGAATTTGAAGAGCCTTAATTATCATAATGATCACTTATGATACTTGTTAAAGAGTTCCTCTATTAAAACACATTCACAGCAGAATCAGTCAGCCAGACAAACTAATAAACATCTGAAGCTACTTATAAAATCAGGCTTGTCAAGAGCTCCTCCAATCTCACACTGTTTCCTCAGCCAAATCCTTAATTATCGAGTCCCAAGACACCACGCTGATTACAAGAGGAGGGGCTTTTTAGTTGGAGTGGCTCTTGCAGACAAAGAATATGTGAAGAGATGACAGGATTAAAGGTGAGTGGGTGAAGTTGATGGCCACGCCCATCTTCCTGAATAATGGGTGAAAAGACATGGAAAACAGCTCATTTCAGTCATAGCGTCGGTGCTTTGGTGATATCGGAGTGTTTTTGTCCACAGAGAGACTAGCTCTGTGGTAATCCAGATTGGAAATTAGAGACAGGAGAAGGTCCTTGTTAGATGCTGCGACAGCTGTTGCTATGAAATCAACCTGTTGTGCCGACAAAAGGTGAATCATCTCGCATACAAGGACAACATGGCTCAAGTGGTCAGGGACAGTGACATCGCTGCTGTGCTGGTTATCGTGTTAGCAGATCCAGCAGGTTCAGAGGCTTCCTCAGCACTGTGGGATTCATTTGCGTTACTAAATGTCTGCGTGCAGATTTTGTGTTTGCATCCAGCTACTGAGCAAACCGCTCAGGTTCAGGGCCCCGTGGGCATGTCCTTCAGCACCTAAAGCACCTGAATCCATCTGCAGCTCCTGTCTTTGCTGCAACATTGCAGATGTGCTACTGTGACGACACTCTTTTACACATTTTTAAAAACTCTTATTAAAGAACACTCGTGCAGATTAAAATGGAGCTAATTAGAGGATTCTGTTCAGATGTTAATGAGCAAAATATCAATTTGCTTTAGAAGTGTACGGCCCGAAGCTGAAGCCTATGAGTGGTTTGTTTTCACTGCCAGGCAGAAGTGTCTTTTCATGCAGTTTCCCCAGCAACAAGTTATCAATAGCAAATAAAGAAACATTAATGTTAGTTGCGGCAAAATAACTCTGAAATGGGAGCCTGTAAAGCTACTGTATGGTACAGCATGGTATGGTATGAGTCTTTCCTCTGGTGTTAAATGAAGGCAATCATCACTGGTGCAGTCACAGTTCCACAGACAGGGTTTGAGGCAGTCGTTTGAGTGGATTCATCAATTGTCAGACTTGAATTTAGACACAGGGGTGCTTGTGATGCACAGGGATCACTGTGACGCATGGAGAAATGACTGACTCATCTGGTGGAGGCGAGAAACCTTGGAAACAACATCCACTCAACTGTGCCATGGCTTTCACACTAGAATGTAAATATGCCTGCATCTCACTCCCTCTGCTTTGTTTCCTGTTCTGGATCAACATACAGTATTTCTTTACACTAGACAGTTACCATGCCAACCTGGCAGGTCAGATTAAAGTGTTAAATCTTCTCTATGTGTGTAATAGTCACAATTGATGGTGGACATAGAGGGATGGAGGACATGACAGATGGCTGAAGGTCAGATGTGATTGATTTAGAATGGTGACAGGTGTTACTGGTTTCAGTCCAGTGAGTCTGCTGACTGGCTGCTGGGAGTGTTAATGGGACATGTAATGAGCACCACTCATCCCCAGATTCCTGAAACACCTCCAGGCCTAAGCATCTAAAACTGCGTCAGTTGTGTGAGTGAGTGTGTGGTCCAGGCTTCGGTGAGGCTCAGCTTTGTCTCCTGTTTAGAGGTGATTCATGAACTATGCAAGCTCGAATTTAATCCAAACGCTGGATTGAACCAGTTTACTCAATATATACACTGTGCAGGTGCTTTTCTAGTTTTACATAGTACCTACTGAGGTTTTTTTTCACCTGTGTAAGATCGAAGGTTGAAAGGTTCCTTCCACACTTTGTCGATTGTCCTCTCGATTCTCACTGTTCCACACTGAGGGACATCAACTCTTCTAAATGTAAATAGCAATAAGACACCCAGAATCTCATTTCTAAGATACATTTATATTGCCGAGACATTTCTGACTCCTCAAGGCCAAACAAAAAACAACAACAAAAAAAAACCAACTGACTGAATTCTTTCAGCAGAAATGTGAAAAGGTCAAAGTTCTCCTAAAAACAGGGTGATTGAATTTCCGTACTCTCTGACCTTCGCAAACATGAGTACGTGAACTGAGGCCAAAACGATGTCTGGACAATAATCAATCCAGACAGCTTTCATTAGTGGCAGAGGATGCGATCAGAGCTGACCCCGAGTCTAACAGCCAGACACATCCATAACCAGAGGTGTCTGCAGCCATCAGGGGAGACTGATTAGGTTTTAGTCCCTGATCATTCAAGGAAGTTTCATCTGCCTGCTGCACATGTTTTGTTTTTTTTGCAGTAACCTAAATGTTTCTGCCAACTAACCTATATGAAGGCCATTTTATGACCAGAAAATTTACCATCATCTGGAGGCTACATTAACTGTGATGTTTCTCAACACAGCGGGAAATAAAAATATTTGAATTTTATTCTTTGGTGAAAACTGTTCACACATTTTAACTCAAGAGGACATAAAATGTGATAGAGAGAGCCAGCAATTCTGAGGCAACTAAAAACAAGGCTGCTGACAGCTTAAAGTATCCTTTAGGGAGTTCTGGCCATTTGGAATTGCAAAATGCAAAGAGGAACTTTAGCGTCCTTAATTAAAACTTTTTCACATAAAGGCACCACAGGCTGCGACACTCTCTCAGATCAAGCCTTCCTATTTCAACTTAAATGTCAGTTTCTCCAAGAAACCCTTTAGCCTGCAATTTAGTGCTGTCCTGCTGCAGTGTCACGGTGAACGGGGACAGACATGATGTGAAATGACACTCATTAAAATCTTTTCATCTTATCTCACACTTCAAGGATGGAAGAATGTTGAGACGTCAAAGGCGTCAGGGACTTCGTTAAAGATTGGAAATGTTGTAAACTGTTACAACCACATTGACCGTCATCATTAACAGAAATGTTCACTGCTCTGGGTGCGAAGAGAAAATCAAAATTTAACATTATATATCTGACACATTTGGCAATCAGAGCTAATTACAGTCAGTTCCGATGGCGAATGGTGGAAACTCGTGAGGTGATGAACAGCCGCTCATCCTCAAACATGTTCAGACAGTAACTCTTTCTGTCACAATGACACTTTGATTTTAAAAAACATTATGCTGCTTTAAAATTGTTCACGATTCTTCTAGAGGAGAAATGAACAAACCCCCTGAAACTTAAACGTAAATGCAGAGTAAAGTTATCTAAACCTTGAACACACAGCAGGCTCACACACAAACACACAGTTCACAAAACTGTGGGACAGATCTGGGCTGAAAACAGCAGCTCAAGTTCAGTTTTTAAAACTGCGTTAGACCTGTCAAACACACACACACACACACAAACACAGTCTGCTAAAGCCTGGCTGAGAGTCAGTTTCGAGAGTATATACAGGCTGATGTTTCTATATTCTTGTAGATCAGTGGGTGAAGGAAGAGCAAGAAAGGAGAACAGTCCGACGGTATAGCTTAGACTTGATCAGAGCACATTTGCAGGATTAAAATGGAATAAATGGGCCGCGGTTCGCCGCGACATCCATCACTTCTGTCATGTGGTAAAATCTCACCCCGAGTGTAAAAATGAAGCAATTTTGGCTCTTCTGCAGTGGTTCCATTTGTGATACAGCAAAACAATAATTATTTAGTCTTGCAAAGTTCCCAGTCACCCATCAAGAAGACACACTCAAAGACTGAAGCCACACAGCTGCTGTGGATCTCACCAGTCGTCTGTTTTCTTACCATCTGGTAGTCACTATCTCTCCCCATCTTGACTGACTGATGTTTTTTTTTTTACCACAATGCAGCTCTGGAGCTTTGGGGGGGGAGCTAAAGAACAGAACTCTCACTTAGCTCCTGTAAAATGCACTCATGTATTCCTATCTTCCCTTAAATCAGTGACTGCGTTCATCCATGTTGATGATTAAACTCTGAGGCCGCCTGCTGATGATGACCAGGCTCGTGTCAAAGTCAGGTGAAATGACAAAGAACATATTCATTTAACAGGGTTCAAACCTTGTTGCTGTTATGATGTCTTTAGTTGGCCAATCATTAGAGGATCCCCTGCAGATTTTACAAGAAAATTTGTGGCTGTATTACATCCCCAGAGGTCCAATTAGAGAGGAGAGTGTAGTACCTCTCACAGCACCTGCCCCACTCACAAGCCATAACATTTCCTTCCACTGAGCATTTCTTCTGCAACTGCAGGTGTGTTTAAGGAAACCCCAGGAGAAATCTCTTCTAAATAAGTAATTTCTATGTTAGTCACATAAAATACACCACAATTCAAACATTATATGGGTTTAACTATTCTTATATTTATCCCTGTACAATGTGTCCAAATCAGTTTCTATTCTTTTAGATGCCTAAAGTAACTCGATTAAAACCAATATGGTTCTCCTCCTTAAGGTTTGGGAACACTGGTACATGTCCAGCCACAGGCAGTTAAGTATAACCAGATCAACAGCAATGAAACTTGTGCGGCTTAGCCCACAGGGCTGGGTCTCTGGAGGCTTTGGTCCACAAGCCAGTGGCCATCCTCAGGGCAGCAGATCTGTTTACAGCTGTTAATCAAAAACTAGAAATACAGTTCGTCTTCAAAGGATGACAGAAAACTGGAACAAATGGAGCGAGACGGTCCTTTTATTGATGTAAAACTCAATCTGCAACAACAGCAACAATGCGGGTTCCCTCCAGCCCTGCAGAGACCCCATATTTCAACCTTTCACCATTGATTGCATGACGCCCCCCACCCCCCAGTGCTGCCAGGCTGATAGATATTGGAGATTCTAGACTGCTCTCCTCCAGCCTCCTGTATCCTCCTAGGGGGCCAAACATGGGCCCATTTATCCATCCCCCACCTCAGAATCAAACCCCTCTTTCCTCCAAAAGACCCAGTAGATTGATAAGCCTGTTGGGTTTGCTGTATCAAAGCTGCTGTGAGCCAGACACGACATTATCAGCACAACAGGACAGATGAAGCTGAGTTTGGGATTGTTCATTTACATTTGCTTAATCCCACATTAAAATAATAGAAATCTGAAATTAAAAAGGGGTAAATCTCACAATAATACAAAAGCATGACACAGCAGCAGTCTCTTCTGCTGTCAGCTACAGAAACAAGTGCAAAAATGTCACGTTTCACTCGGTGAGTATGTGTCAATCCTTTCAGATAAATTTCACAGCTGAAAGATCAACGGCGAAGGTCTGATTGTGATGAGGAAGTGTTAGTTTGTGTGCTTTAAGTAATGAAGCATTTTGGGTGACTGTAGTGCACATAGATGCATGGATGAGCCACTCCTCCTATCTGGCATTTAGACAAGTATTATCAGATCCAGTCATGCGCAGAGATCACATCATTATTTCTAGTAAATGGAATAGGTTCGCCTATATGCTGCTTAGTCCCTGCAGCCAAATAACCTGAGGAATATTAATAGGATAACAGGAATGAGTGTAAATGAGCTACAGCTCAGCGATCTCCCCCTGACCCTCCCCCTTTAATTAAGTGTGTATGTGGTTGCACTACAGGAGTGATCCTGCAGGTGAAGTGCTAGTAAAAGCCACCGCAGACATGAGCTCACCGCCACTCTGCCGAATGCATGATAAAAATGCATGCACACACTTTTGATATTTCATTATCACAAATATTCCTTAACAGATTTATATCTGTACAACTGACATTATCTGTACTCACGCCCCCCCCCAAAAAAAGTTAATCAAGTGTGTTGGTGGTGTATGACACATACATGTGCATTTAAACACTTGTACTTAAATAAAGATGCAAGGGTTCATCAAAAGTTGCATTTCATTTTACACAATCGTTGAACACAAGACCATATGCCTGATTGGCATTGCTTTTGTCTTCATGTCAGAACCTCTTTCCTGCCCTCCCATCAGAGAAAAATGGAGAGATAAAACCAAATGGCGGCAAGTTGTGATTAAAGGGGAGAGTGTGAGCAGGATGACAGCAGCTACTGTATGTCTAAATGCAGATGTGCAGAAATGGTGTAAACATAGCCTTTACTGTGTGTGTGTGTGTGTGTGTGTGTGTGTGTGTGTGTGTGTGTGTGTGTGTGTGTGTGCGTGCACGTGTGTGTGTGTGGTGTGTGCGTGCACGTGTGTGTGTGTGTGGTGTGTGTGTGTGTGTGTGTGTGTGTGTGTATTAGTTACACTGAACCCTGCAAAGCCTGACACCAGAATTAAGTGTTTTCAGGAGAAAAACACTGTTTTGCATACATTAATTAACTGGGTCTGTACAGAAGCCAAGAACAATGACCCCAAAATCACCGATCCTTTAGTTTGCAGCACTGGGATCTTTCATTGGCTGCTTTTACCCACCAGCAGAACCAATTGGTTTGGGGAGACTCGCACAAGGAGCAAAGTTTCTCCCAGGTCCTGTTGTCAGGTCCTTCATCAGATTCCACAGACCCCAAGAATAATTCCACCTTTAAAACCACCTTTTCTATCATCTATTTATCTTTTTTCTTTAATAATTGCAATTATTATTTATCTGTCAGCATGCGCACAGAGGTCAACATCTGTATCAATATTATTGATTATTTGTTGCTGGATTCAGAAAAGCTCATCAATACGCGATTTAACTAAATTTATTGCCTCAATTATCTCAGAAAGCAGCATTGAACCTATTTTTACAGTCATTTGTTTGGAATGAATATAGTCATAAAATATTCAGGGCTTTTTCTAGATTTGACTTTAAAATATCCTTATGCTGTCCCTTGCAGTGTTGTGTTCTTCTGGGTCAGAACACACATGTCTGCAGTGATTTGCCTCTGGAACAGCTCAAGGTTAAGTACTGGAGACATTCTTTTCGGTAATAACATGAACATGATAATATGATCAAATAAACAGCCTTCTCAAGGGCCCATTTCTTTAGTTTACTGAGGACTCAAAAAAATAAATAATTTTATTAATATTAAAGTGACAAATTAAAATTGACAAATGAGTGTCTCCACACAGCAGTGGCAAATGAAGGACCATAATAATTACTATATAATAACATCTATGTGTTAAATGGATGAGATCACTCCTGGCAGATTGGCTGTTATTATTCCTTGTTCATTTCAGAGGAGGAAGGAAACAGAACTGACAAAACTTTACATTCCTTGAAAATGCACTTGGTCTCCGGTCAGACAGGGCGCGTCACATCTGGTGAAAAGACATGGAAACATCCACTTTGTTTCAGACTCAGCACCTTATCAGCCGTCTGACTCACTAACCAACCACGTGACACAGATAGCAGTTGTGGAGCAGAAGCAGCTGCATCACCATGTGATAGTGGTTCTGCTGCTCCATCCAATCCAGCAAAGCAGCATTTCTTTATCATAAGAGACGGCCTCTGCAGTGGCAACAATGAAGCCGATCTCTTGAGGTTGGAGGTGGGGATTTGGGCTGGGGGCTAGGGGGGTGCAGTCAGGTGGGTAACAGGACAGCTGATGTACACTACAGGAAACGTTTAGGGTGCGCTTAAAAGAAACCGACTTCTCTATTTACCAGCAGAGTCACAGGAAAAAAAACAATAAAACCAACACATGCACCCACACAGTAACAGCCTATAGAAACATCTATACAACATGCATGTTTCAAAAGAATCTTCCATCTGTCAGTTGTGATGAAGAGCTGGATGGATTGACAGTTTCTTTAACATCAATTGCTTCCAAGCTAACTCCCCGGATGTGAACGTCACGGCTGGCCTTCCATGAATCCTGCCGTGCCCCGCAGGGATGTGGGGAAATTGACAAGCAAAGAGGGCGAGCCTTTACATGCTTGTCTAGAAAAGTGACTTCCGGGGAAGGTCAAAGACAAGTTTTTCATTCTAAATCAGGTTTATGGTGTTTTACCTGTTTCTTCTAAAAGTTCCAGAAGGAACCTACAGATGTAGAAAGAGATCTGCTTCCACCACAAACACGGGAGCCTTTGCTTTGGGGCTGATCTCCTGATTTTGACATCCAACTCTGGCTTTTAATCGGCTCCCTTTAGTTGCTTCCAGCTGCTCATTTACTGTCTTTCCCTCATGAGCAACGATTGATTCCAGTCCAGTTGAATCGTCGTTGCACCTCACCCTCATGGACCTTTAATGCGCATACGGTCTGGCATCCTGGGTCGGATCTGCTGAATGTCAGGTGATATCTGCACAGGTTCTGAAAGGCACTAGTAGAAAGTTGTCCTGCAGATTTACTTCCAAATAAAAAACCAAAATCACTGCTGGTACCAAAACAATGACTGAAGATCTGTCTCTCTACCGAGGCAGCAAAGACTGAATAAAAGCAACTTTTCCTAGAGATTTGGATTTGTTTGGCTGATTGGAAAATGCATATTTGATATATAATTCAAACCTTTCCGATGAAGAGTATCGCTGGACGGAGAATAAATATGGGTTAAGGTAACTGAAGCATCTTTGTGACACTTTGATAGAGGGAACTTTTTCATTGGAGGATATTCTAATCGCTACATCTCAGCCGGGCTGTATTGATGCAGGAAAGCAAAGGAGCCACAATCTGTAAAATCTTTCTTTGCTGGACTCAGAAAGTTCCTCTCCCATCCACTCTCCTGGAAACACTCTCTGGCTACTGCGTGTGAGTGGTTTATAATAGCTGGGAAACAGTCGTTATGGAGGGAAAACTGGGGTTTCTGGATACATAGAACAATATTACTTCCGCGTAACCATTGCATTCTGGCAGTGGTTTAACAGAAAATATGCAGAATGTATTCTTAATTTTAAAGTTTCTGTTATTTACATAAGCAGAGTGAAAACAGCAAGGTTTGAAAAACAGATTTTAGCTGTGATTCATTGTCGAGTCTGATAAAAATACACGTGACCAACATACAGATGAGCCACACGAGTAATCCATCATTTCCGCGAACCGCAACCAAACTTTGCTTTTATCATAACATCGTCCCTGTCCTGAAAGAATCCATTTTCCTTCCTGTTACATCTGGTTATTGTCAGAATAATATGCAATAATTAAACACAAAAGCTCGTTTCAAGTGTAAGAGTGAGATAATCATGGATGTGCTGCCGGTGGACAATTGTTCTGCTTCAGAAAAAGATTAATAATGATTACTTTAATGTGTGAACATTGTCAGGTGTCTGCTGTTCAATTAAACCCATTCATCCATCCATCTTCTAACTGCTTTTTCTGTAAACTGAACTAGATGGAGCTTAAATGACTGGTAATTTAAAAAAAAAAAATTTTCTTCATATCTTCATCCATCTTCCAGTCTACTCTGTGCTTTCAGATTTGTGGGAATAAAATCAGTCTTTGTCTGTGTGTCAATCATTTTCCCTCCACATTGTTTTCAACATGAGTCTGAGGAACAGCGTTAGTCAGAGAGGGGCAGCGCAGTCTCAACATGTGAAATACTGCAGCGCTCTGCATGAACTGGCCAGAGCACGAAGCAGGGGTTCAGACGCCGCAGCAGACGTGCAGCCGTTTCAGCTCTGGATGGTTTTCAAGGACATAAATGTAAAGAGGATAAATGGACAAATCCCAAAGTTCTCCTATAAAACAAACAATTCATCATTAATTGATCAGATTTTAATGCAAAATCTGGTTAGGAATTTAGCTAAAAAAAAAAAACAGTGGCTTCTGTGACTGGCCCAATACCAGGCTGTGAGGCTCAAAGACGCAGCATAATCATTTTTAGCCACATAAAATTTAATGGAGCGACCTTCTCAGTCTCTGCTGTGAATGAGAAGCACTTAACACGTTCTGAGTGTTTGAACCTCCCTTTAACTCTCCTCTCACTCAGGTACTTTATTTAACTCTGCTTTAGCAGAACTTTCTTTTTTTTATGTTTTTTATTATTATTATTATTATTATTATTATTATTTATTTAAAAAAAGGTCCCAGAAAACTTATAACTTTTGGTGCTCCTGACAAAACTAAAGCTGAGGGACATGAGTTCATTCACAGATCACTGGTAAAAAGGCTGATTTATCACAGCCCTGCTCACTGGTATCTTTTTCTGGTTAAATCTGAGGGTATGGAACTGGTTTAGCCCCCGCACAGGGCTGCAGAGTTTTCCCCGACTCTCTTCCCAGTGGAGCTGTGGACCAGGCCAGGCCAGGCTGGCCCCTTATTTTATCAAAGTAATGCAGAGGCGAACTGGAATGGAGGGAGGAAAGGAGAGCAAGGAGAGCAAAAGGAGGATGGAGACGGACCCACTGACCAGAGACCAGCAGGGAAAGTCAGTTTACAGTGAATTTAAGTGCACTTTTGCGTTTGCATCTGTGCTGCGGTGCTTGTATTTATGTCGAGCTTTCTGAGCTACTGTAAATGTTTGTCGCCGTGTATTTTCAATACACACTAGTTTAAATAAATAATAAAGAAAGAAAACGATAAATAACACCTGAATACTGATAAGAGTGTAGTTACCATTCTTTAAACAGACAGGCATAAGCTCACAACCCTTTGATTCTTTTCTTATGCATGTGCATCCAGGTCCGTTTTCTGTAATGTGCCTGACAAAAGTTCACAACCATTAGTCATAAATTGCCACTCAGCACCGTGTCCTCCTCTACCTCAGCTCGTGCTTCCTCAGACAGCTGGCTAAAGCGCCATTATCTGTCTAACAATCTGTCACATAACACCGGCCTGGATCCATTCTGCCTCCTGCCACTTGGATGAAATCTGATTTAATGTGCTGGAACTACACAGAACATCAAGTCTTCAGAGTATTTATTCCACTGTAATCTGACTTTTCACTCAAACGTTTCAATAATTGTTGTGAGTTTCTCTCAAACAGGATCCCTGAAGGCCTCACAGCAACTGGGGGGGGAAGAGAAAGGAAAACATGATCATCTCTCTGCCAGGACCCCACAGAGCTGGATATCAGCCAGTTTAGCCAAAAGAAGCTAAATGTAAATAGCTGAAAGAAGAAATCAGAACACCAACAGTTTGACTAGATTCATTTCTATTTCTAATTCTTCTCTATTGCCGTTGCTACCCTCTGGAACACTCTACCTACACACATCAGAGACTCCCCCAGACTCACCTCCTTCAAAAAAGCCCTCAAGACCCACCTCTTTAGTATAGCCTGCACATAACCTTTTCCTGTGTGTTAAAGCGTCTTTGAGTGCTGAGAAAAGCGCTTTATAAATATTATATATTATTTTTATTATAATTATCTATTTGTCAGATATCAGCGTGTTGACTTGTGTCCAGTTTGACTGTTAGTGGCTCCTGAAGTCAGCACATCTCCCCCCACAGCCGTTCCACTGGCAAAAGTTGCAAAAGATGCAGCAAAAGAGTTGCAGGTTCCTGGCAAGGATCAGGCCATAGGCGTGAGCGGGTCCTGTGAGGCGTTCACGTTCACGAGGGATTTCTTCTGCTGCCGTTGAGATGCTGACATTACTGCATTATTCATGCTGCATACCAAAGCGTCACCAAAAGCTCTCGTTTGGTAGATTCATATTTGAAATGGGAGCACTGAGTCTTTACAACAAAAGGCTCAATATTCATGTTGTTACACCACGTTGACAAATACCTCAGATTGCAAAAGCACATCACCACTAAACATGCAATTCCACGACACCACTCGGTTCAAGAAATGATTGAAATTTAATAACTGACGTTGTCAGAAATAATACCTCCTCTCTGTAAGTGTGGACGCTCCCAACAAATGGAAATACACAGCATGAGTGAACATTAATTGACTGTTTCTGCTTGAGTGAAGCTCCACTTACAACGTTGCTACCAGCTCCGGTTGCAGGCCTGGCCAAGGTCCCTTTATTCCTTTGACAGTGTTTAATGCTTTTAATTTGATTTTCTCTCCATGAACACACATCCTAAATGTGGGCATTGCTACTTTCTTTTAGATATTATAGTTGTTTTGGAAAACTCCTCATTGATGCTTTTCCAGCATGAAGTTCAACACATTTCTATAAAAATGTTAGATATTTTGTAGAATTCTTAAGACCAGACTGGGGTGTTTCCATCAGATCTCATTATGTGGTCTCCTTACTGGGCGTCTGAATGGAGAGAACAGGTGTCGCCACATTAGCTCGCAGCTGCTTTGAGGTCAATTAGCACCAGAACGGCTGCAGGTGTATTTATTCATCAGTCCCCAAATATTAACACCACTCTAAATGTACTCACCCCCAGCTTGCAGAACTCCCATTTAACTTCATTTGTGTTTATTAGAGCTATCACATGCATGCATGTCTTCATGCATGTGCACATGCATGTGCCAGCGCTGGTATTTTTCAGCCCTTTGATGTGCACTCCATTATTTCTGCCACAATTATGACAAGAGAGGGGATGTTGCATGAATAAAAAAAAGCCTCCAGCATCATTGTGTGTCCAACAAAAACCAAATGTTCGTCCCTGGTGTCGTGAGTGTCTGCCGGATTAATGAAGGATTAAACAATTTGCTCTCAGGACAAAGCCACAGTGAGAGCAACAAAGACAGGGTGGGATTGAACCCTGACTAACAATATACTGCCTGGTTACTGAATACACACACACACACACACACACACACACACACACACACACACACACACACACACACACACACACACACACACACACACACACACACACACACACACACACTCTTCTGTTACTGTAAGGACAGGAAGTTGTCAGCACATTAATAAAGCCAGAAAAAAAGGATTTTGAAGCATTTTAAATACACTTTTCTACAGTCAGATCTGTAATCAAAATTTTAATAAATGTCTATTTATAAGAACTTTGTTTCATCTGGGATATAATTATCTGTCTTGGTGCCGATAGCGTGCACAAATACACACTCACAGATGACTGCCTGCAGTCACTTTGCATTCACAGCGACCAGTGAAAATACGGCATGTTGACACAGAGTGGGGGTGGGTGGGCTCATTTGACACCTTCTGTCTGACACAACCACAGCACGACAACACACTGACCCCTCAGCAGAACCACTTGGCTGTCAGATAAGAGTAAACGCACCGATGGACTTATATGAAAACACCTCTGATCTGAGTTATTCAGGTGCATCTGGGTCTCGCCTGGTTTGGTTTTCTGCTTTTTTAACTTCTTTTTACTGTCCAAGATAAACAGAAACGAAAGCTTGTGCTTGATTTTTAATCAGTTCTCTCAGATGAATGAATTAGTCCATCGACTAAAGCCTGTTTTTATAAAAAAAAAAAAACTTATATATATATATATATATATATATATATACTGTATATATGTAGATTTTACTGCATAAAATCATAAATGCCTCAGTAGGTCAGTGCAGCTGGAGGTGTCTTCTGAGCAGGATTACGGTAGTCTGGATTAGACAGAGGTCCGACAGGAAGTCAGTGGAACTTCATTTAGGGAATATTTCACCCGCAACTAGTTCCAGCACTAGATTCTGATGGGAAGACTCTGCTTTAAAAAGAACCTTCAACCACTTACATCTGCTTAAACATTTAAATTATTCTTACAGAAGTTTGGGCACAGAGACAGTTCCATCTGTTATCCAGAGGAAAAATCAATATTTTTCTATTCAGCACCAACTATCTCCAGAAAACCATCTGCAAGTTACATCACCATCACCATCACGGCTGTGTGAGATCAGCCACCTCACAGATGCACTGCTGTGATTTACGATGCGTTCAATCACTGAATGATGTGACAACTCGCTACTGTGACAAAAGCACTGGCTAAAAAAATGCATGCATTAAAGCAAGGAGAGGGTGGGACAAACGACAGAAAAGGATAAAATGTCATCCTGTCATCTTTAACATTTGCAATTTCAAGATGCTGAATTAGCATCTCCACATCACGCTGATTTGATTAGGCTGCTGCTCTCCCTGCTCTGCTGTGATGAGCCCTCCTCAGATATCTGCAGGCCACTGTGATTAGCTGTGCTTTGTCATCCAGCCAGGAACGCACGCGCAGACACACACACACACACACACACACACACACACACACACACAC
>BJFM01002008.1:285606-319482 GCA_016586285.1 Arothron firmamentum | reverse complement strand
CACACACACACACACACACACACACACACACACACACACACACACACACACACACAGACTTCAGGGTGTCAAGGCTGTGCATTTTCAGCACATTGTTGTGAAGGTGAGCACAGTGTTTCACGGCTGCAGCCAATAAAGCCAAAACTCTTCAGCAGAACTGGACGGAAACAAAAGTGTTTCCCTGCTGCCAGGTGAGGACACGTGGACTGTTTGGACGCTGATACCGTCACAGCTCAGCACCAAGCCATGCAGGGGTTTACTGAGCTATCCCTGAAGATCTTTCCAGCTCGTGAATCCTTTTGCCGTGTGAATAAATGGGAGTGGGGATGGCTGTGCCAAGCCTCAGCTGGTGTCTGGAGGGTCGTGAAGGGACTCGGAACCTCAAGTCTGTAAAAAAAAACAAATCCCTGCCGCCACACCCGCTAAAAAAAACCCCTCTGCACTTTAGCACTGTGACGGCTCTTTGTTCAATAAATCATTTAAACGATCAGCTGCAGAAACCTCTGTTTTCTCTGGAGCTTTAGTTTTTGTTCTGCATCCGTACATCTAGCAGTCGTTCCCGAGAAGAAGACTCTTTTTAATGACCTACAACTCGTTGGCATGATATCGACAGGAAAAAGAGCCCTCCGGTATTTTCTAACTTTCAAGCCCTGTGGCCATTCGCATCCATAAATTAGCAGCCATAAGAAATCAAATCCAGGCTGGGGCTGCTGGATTTGAGCCCTTCAGCTGCCCCCCAGTTGTGTTGTAGGTGTAGGTGAATTTCAGATATGTTACTAACTCTGATTATAAGATTACTTTGTCTTTTTAAGCATGTTTACTGTCTTTCCCTTCATTGTTTTGTGTTTGATTTGTGCACGCGTGTGTAGGTTTAAGAGCTGATATCACGGCAGACATGGTTTTGTCCATCTCGGTTTGTACCAAGGATACAGAAAATGAGCCACAGCAGCAGACGTCTTCAAAGAGACGCAAGACAGGAGCGCAGACACTCAACAAACCGCCGTCCAAATGATGCGACTCTGAAAGTCATCACGATTTCTGCTCATACAAAGAATCTCTGCCGCACCTGAGGCCGGCAGTGATGCTTTCCAGCCGTTACTGTCACCTGCTGTGTCTTTACTGATTATTTGCGTGGTTTGTCCAACACTGCTGTGTAAACATGCAGCCAGACATCTCTGCTTGGAACTTTGATCAGAGAACTTTCAGGACACGTTCCAGCAGCTGGGAGGAATGTGGGGGACAGGTATCTGAACACACAGCTCATTAGATAAACAGGCTAACAGCTCAGCGGAATAGTGTGTGAGTGTGTGTGTGTGTGTGTGTGTGTGTGTGTGTGTGTGTTAAACAGCAAGGGGAAAATAAATTCAGGTCCATCTATCCAAGACATCACATTTCATCCTAATTAATCTACACTGACCCAGAATCGGGTCTCATGTTCATCTTCAGCCTTTTCAATCTGACTCCACACATTTGCATTAAAATCAGGTGTTCAAAAGAATCTCAGTTAATTGCAAGTGAAGCTGGCGCACATCTGCGTCCCCCCCCCCCCCTCCCAGTTTCACCTCCTGACTGGATGAGTGATGATTCATCCAGAAGGACTAATGGGAATGCAGGTCATACATATTTCATACCACAGCAATCACTGGTTTAACAGCAAATATGGTTAATCAGCGGTGAGGCTAAAGTATGTTCTGTTGCAGGGATATTGGGATTTTTTTTACATTTTTTTTTTTTTGATCATCACGCTGAAAACCACTCTGGAACCACGTGAACATCAGTGCGGAGTAAATGTCTCTTTAGCGTGCTCATTTCTCCCCTTGCACCGCTGCCATCTTTGCTTATCTTGGCCATTCACCACACTCAGACTGTCATGCAAATGTTTTTGTATCTCCAAGTCACGTGGATGCAAACAATTACAAGCCCATGGTGACGAATCAACGGTGGCACCATAGAGGTAGTTTTTCTTTCTGGTTTCAGATCTGTCACGAGCAAAGACCTCAGCGTCTGTCCAACCCAGCGCTGCTGTAGCCACAACAGCTGACAGGCAGGTGGAGGGCAAGAGCTCCAACAGCAGGGCCAGCTGGGCTTTTGGACAGTGGAAGGAATACAGAGCTGATTTCATGTGGCGCCAACAAGTCAGGTCGTTAGCAGACTACAGATGCAGGAGGAAACAGCAGGTACAGCGACATGAGCAGCTTCAGCTCCAGATGGGACTATGAAGCAGAGAGCTGAAGCTCATCAAACATGCTCCACATCCTTTTTTCTCATTTGTAAAGAGAAATTCATCATTGCTCACTGGGAGATGAGGTGTTCCAGAGGTGTGATGTCGGCAGTGGCACGTTCTGCACCACCTCTCAGTGCACGCTCTGATGTCACAGCCGGTTCCAGAGTGGTGCTTTCCATAAGATAAACTGGTGTTAACGGTCAACAAAAACATGATGAAAATGATGACCTTTTGCGTTCGAGTCTTTTCTACAGCATGTTGACTAAACACAGGGATTCAATGAACTGAAGCCACAGAATAAAACCGTAGCGTTGCCTCTTTATCCAGAGACAACGGTTGTACAACCCGTCTATCTCACAAAGCCGTTAAAGCCTTCAAAGGATCAGGTTTGCTCTTACTTTTCTGTAGAGAATCATGTTGGGGGAGTCGTTGTCTGGGTCCACGCTGCTCCTGGACAGCAGAGGTCGACTTGGGTTCACCTGGTTGACATCTTTCAGCTCCTCAGAGCCTTCGTCATTTTTTGAGGACTCCTCAGAAGTCTGCTGCTCCTCCTCTTCCTCCTGCTGCTGCTGCTGAGGTGCCTCAGCCATCACTACGCTCCCTTGTCAAGTCTTCTCCTGTATGAATATCCCTTCTTCTTTATCTCCTCCAGTCTCTAGTCCTGCTTCTCTGTGGCCTCAGTCTTCTGTAATGGCTGCAGAGCAGAGAAAGTGACAAATGAGGTGCTCTCTCTCTCTCTATTCTGTTCTTTTGTCAACAAACAGAACGATTTAAAAATAAAGGCATCATTTTGCAAAGTGTGACGACCCTGGGGGGGTGGTCCTTGGGTTCTGAGGTGTCTTAATTTGTTTTTCTTGAGTTGCCTGCAGGTCCTTAGCAGAGCTGAGGCACACCAGAGCAGCCCGGCTCACCGGCGCTTACAAAGGGCTGCTGAATTTATTTATTAGTGTTATTTATTTGACTTCCTACAGATCAGTTGGTGTATAAAGTAAATTAAAATCTCTCTCTCTCGAACATTTTTTTCACTTTTACACACACACTGCCACTCATCCACACACTCTATGACATGACATTACAGATACATTTCAAACTCTTTGTTACCTTTATCAATTAGGTCAACTCTTTGCTGTGCGAGCTTCCGTTTTTGTTGCGAGTTAGAGCCAGCTTGTAACACAAGATGCTGTTACGGATTGTGGTTTTGTGTCGGACCCAAATGCAGACAGGAGGCAGGTCGGGTGCAAAGCAAAATCAATCCCTTTTATTGGGTGTACAAAAGGCAACAGAAAGCCTTTCCAAAAAAGAGGAAAAAACTGACCACACATGAGGTTTACAAGGTCCAAAAAACACCTGAGGGGAGGTTCCTCTGCAGAGTGCTCCAAAGCCAGAGCATGAGAGTCCTCTGGGGAAAATGTGGCGTCCTTGGACAGGCTGGCAACTCACTTTTGCGCCGAACTCCAAGACCCACGGGGAAAGAAGAGGTTAAGCTCTGGCGGCACTCCGCAGGTAGAGTGGAACAGTCTCAGGTACATCAGCAATTGGGACTGCGACGACTGCTAAAACTCCAACTAGAGACAACTAGAGACAACTAACAATCCAGCAGTGAGCACCGGCCACCTGCGTCCCTAAATCAGTCCCTGATTAGCTGATTGGCCGCAGGTGCGCGCCCACTGCTGGAACCACGGGAACAGCACCCCCTCTGGAGAGGACCAAGAATGCGTCCAACACAAAGGAGGGGGCCAGCAAGCTGGATCCTGACAGATGCAGCTTATTCAATTTAAGTTTTAATAGTGTAAATGTGTCTCGTAGAAGCAACCACTCCTTAGTTTCTTCTCTTTAAGAAGCCCAAGGTTTTAGAAAGAAACAATAAAGAATACACAAAATTGCACACAATGAGCTTGAGGGGGTCCTTCAGGGTCTTGTAGCTAGAGGCAATGCAACATAAATATAAAAAGAGCCATTTTGATGACAAACATTGAAGTTGTGATGCAATTAAGATCATCTGCTTTCATTTCACTCATCTTTGGATCAAAGGGCAGAATTCTAGCCAATGATAGAATCCATAAAACTGCAAAAACAAACTCACTGACATTAAATTTCCATGAAAGTTCAAGTGTGTGAATGTGTGCATGTGCATGTGTATCTTTTCTATTGGCACAGGCATTTAGCTGTTTTTCACCTGGTTCTTCAGATTAATACCCTCATCAATTAGCTGTGTGCCAGAGAGCCTGTGGACGAGCGCTCGCCAGGCCTTAGAGGGCCGGCCGTGTTTGAAAACCCAGATGAAGTGCTGCCTCTCAAACTGCTGTCTTTATTAGATTCACACTATCTGCCCAACAGTTGTCACGGTCCTCAGAGCGCAGTGCCTCTGGACAGAGACAGTGTGCACTCATGCAGTGAGACAAGATCTCCCCATTTGAGATTCTGGAAGGCAGCTTGAGGAACACAACAATGTCAACTGAGCTCATCTTTAAACACACCTTTAAACACACCATGAGAAAAATAGAATTAAACTTCCTGAAAACGTGCGACTACACAGATTATCCAGACCTTAATTCACCAAATCTTTCAATGTGCAGTCATTTTTTGTATCCTATTAAATTCCTTTCACTCGTCTCTATGCTACTTTAAGAGTGTGACATTGTTGTGATGTGTGTACCCACATATCGCACAGTAACGCTGATCTCTATCTCCTCCAGTCCTGCACCAAAGGTGTTCCAGTCCACCAGCAAATTCTACAGATTCTATAATCATCCATTATTCCGTGGTGCAGCCAGCACGCATCCTCCATCCAGCAACATTGTTAACACATTATTCTGAATTGTGTTGTTGCTGCTGCTGCAGCATCAGGAGCAGATCAGATTTCTCATGATTCAATTTAAATGTTTGACTGACTAAAGTACTTTAAGGTGAACATCAGTGTCACTGTGCTACTGTACATGATGTTTTTGGAAGCCTCTCATGACAAAAATGATCTGATATTAGAGATTTTCTGTTTGTTTCAAATCCACCAATCAGAGCGGTGACATCCAGCAGACCCAATCAGGACGAATGGCAGGCGTGAGGATTAACGTTCCTGAAGCCTTTAACGTTACATTAAATTTAACATTTCACTTTCCACAAACGCCCCTCCTCTGCCCGTTCTGCATCCTCCAGCCTGGTTTATTTAGGTTTAGGACTTAAACATGGCGCAGCACAGTAGAATTTTACAACCAACAGTAAATAGAAATATAATTAACCCACTCACAGGTTTGGATTTAGTGTTGACTGAAATAAAAAACCCTGTTAATGACACTCAGATGACTCCTGTGAGACAACATGAATACACTCTTCTTCTCTCTTGCTGAGTTTACAGGAAGTAGTTTCACAGCAAGACATCGTGCCATTTCCAAGTTTGTGTTATTATGTTCCCTGGGGAATTTCTTGTTTTCCACTCATCCTCTGTGCCCCAGGCACGAGTAGAGGGGAGGTCTGCCTGTTTCACACGAGAAACATGGACCGCATCATTCCAGAATCCATCCGTGTAATCTACACATGACAGGGATTATTTTTATGATTAATATGAAATGTAGTATATAAGACAGCAGTTTGGATTTGTTTGATTATGCAAAGGATGCAAAAAGACAGCAGGTGAACACTCGACACAGGCCTGATGCAGCAGGATTCTCCCAGATTTGGGAATCCAGATGTTGAAAGGAATCAGTCCTGTTCTTGATGCGCTTCCTGTCACCCTAAATCTGCTGCTGAGTGTTGAGTCCTGCCGTTTCACTTCAGAGAAAGTACGGAGCAAGTTTTTGCTCATTTGTTGAAGTGCCCTTGGTGTTGGGTCAACACTTCACAGACTCAAAATCCCTGAAATACAGAGCCTGCAGCGATACTGTCCATCAGAATGCCTAAATTTACAACACACACACACACACACACACACACACACACACACACACACAATCTGTCGTTAACAGCTGTCTGTGATCGATCCTCACACAGATGATTCACTCAACACACAGAGCCAGCAGCCCAAATTAGCCAGGCGCCAGTACGCACGCACGCACGCACGCACAGAGTCCGAACGCAGAACAGTTGACCTGCCTCATTTACTGTCGAGCTCACGTTGTTATCCATACACGCACACGCATACAATCAAACCCATCGAACAAACTTGGGTCTGAGTGCGCGCTCTTACCAATCACAGAAGGGGTTAAAAATACCATCTCTCGGACGCGCAGTCTCTCTTTCTCTCTCACACACACACACACATACACAAACGCACGCACGCACCTCAGCAAGAGACAGTAGTGTAACTGCAGTCTTCATCGGGATTTAAAAGCTGCTCTCTCTCTCTCTCTCTCTCTCTCGTTTTAGGTCCTCTTTCCATCATCCATCCATCCATCCATCCATCCATCCATCCATCCATCCATCCATCCACTGACTCACCGCCCAGCCGTCTTACCTTCACCTCAGCACCTCAACCTGCCAGCTCCTACAGCTGAAAGCAGCTCCTGCACCGACCCAGCGGAGGGCTGCGTGGAGGGAGGGAGAGAGGGAGAGGGAGAGAGAGAGAGAGAGAGAGAGAGAGAGAGAGAGACAGAGAGACAGAGAGACAGAGAGACAGAGAGAAAGAGACAGACAGACAGACAGACAGACAGAGTTTAATTTACTTTATACACCAACTGATCTGTAGGAAGTCAAATAAATAACACTAATAAATAAATAAATTCTAATAAAGTTTTGATAATTACACTTATCTGTCACGTAGGTAGTAGAATGAACTAGAACAAACTGTGACAGTTGTATTATTGAATGGAAAGCGTCGTTGAGTTCAGCCCTGACCTGTGATCAAACAATCAAATGCCTCCATAACTGAGTCCAGTCAGGGGCCCACACATGAGTCTGGTTGGCTCTGGCCCATTCCTCCTCGTTTAGAGGAATGGTTTCCTGAATTTCTTGTGTGAGCCTCAGATCTGGTCCAGGAGGAGCTGCAGAGATGAACTCTGATGGAGGCTTGATCAAAGCATCTGAAGCAAAGATACACTAAGGAAAGAAATCTGGTGGTTTCTATACCCAAGGGGGTGTGGGCGGGGTTACACCTCCTCCTAGTGTGTGTGTGTTGGGGGGGCAGAAAGTTTCTATTAAGCATGTGATTTATGGCACATTCCCCCTGCAGCTGCTGGAGACTAAAATATTTGCTGTCCTAATTTATCGGAATATTGGGACAGCGAGTGGTGCTGCCAGCGGCTCCTGAAGGCAGCAGCAGCTTTCTTTGCTTCCTCACTTTGCTCTTTAGTGGATGTCAATTTGCTCACAAATCAATACATGCACTTACTAGCCAGCTGCCTTCCAAAACAACACTGATACTAATGGGCCACTCTAGCCTCACACGCGCACACACAGACACATGCGAGCGTGCACGTACACATCTTCACATGGAGGGAAACTACAGCCTCCACTCTGAACCAACTGAATTATTGAGCAACAGTAAACAGGAAGAGAAGATCCCACTGTGTGTTTGTTTGCTTGTGTCTTAGTAAGTGGTGTGCACACGGGTGTGTCTTTTTTTGAAAAGGCAAAAAGTTCCCATTAGCAAATGCATGTGGTGAGGTGTTTTTGTAAAAAAAAAAATCCTGTTAAATAAATAAAGAACTGGTGCACATATTTGGATAAGTTTCTAGACTAGAAGAGGAAACAAAACAAACAGATTTTGGTGAAGTTGGGCCTGAGCGTGTGCAAGTGGGGCTGTTATTTACTCAACATTGACTCAAGCATGAGACCTTACAGCAGCAAACACAGAGCCAAGTGTTTCAAGTTTAGAAGCTTTGGGTGAGTTACAGAAAGGCGGCAGCACTGCAGCGCAGGAAAAGCTTAGAAAGGAGAAGCCTGGGCCAGTCAGAGCGCTCGACCGTGGCCTCGTGCCTGTCTCCAGCCCCATCCTGGATGACAGTGAACCACCGAAGAGCAGAACACCTCTTCCCACTTTGTCTGTCCACAGGAATGGTAAAAGCTGCCGAGAGACGAGGACTGCTTGTACTTTGGCCGCAGGACAAAGATGGTCCAAAACACGAGTGTCCGCAGGCCAATGAGGAGGAGCGTCGCCACAGTCACGGCAGCAGAGATAACATTAAAAAAAAAAAAAAAAAAAAATGCAGACTAATGCTTTGATGCAACCACAGCAGCTCACAGAGTGAATATGTTTAACTCCCCGCCACGGTTCATTTCTACACAATGTAAGCTACAGCACAGTCCCACTGTTTTATGCTATTCTATTTATCTTTTTTTTATATAAAGAAAAATGCAACAAAATAAACTCTCAATGTTTACGTTAGCAGTAATTACAAGTCTAATCTATACAAGTGCTGCAAAACATAAAACCCAAAGCAACAAGGTCTTTATTTCAGAAACTTTAATACTGTGATCACTGCAAATGTATTTTTCATACCTTCAAACTTTACAAAGACAATGGGTCCAGGATGTAAACAGCATTCTCAACTTGACTTCTGGTCCAGTCAGAGCTGATCCATGTTTCGTCCGTGACTGATCTCTCCTCTTGTGCCGAAGCTGGTGTTTGTCTGGGATGGAGGACGCAGGCGACATCCAGCCTGTTCTTGTGTCTAATTCAGGTGAAGCAGCAGGTCTTAAATTGCTGTTTGGAAAAGTCCTGACGGGACAGTGGCATGGATGTGTTTACCTCAGGCTTGGAAATGCCACCTTTTCTAGAGACACCTTGCAAAGGTGGGTAAAAGCAAAACTACAACATCAACATCATCTTTCCAACTTTTGACAGAGAATGCACATAAAAAGAGAAGGAAAAAAAAATATATGGAAAAAAAAATCAATATATTGACCGGTGGAAGTGGACCAGGGGTGTGTTTGTCTTGAACGTCCCACTTTGAAAGATGGCCGTAGTTCATTTACTGTACAGAAAAGGCTGGAACACTTTCCATTTACAGTTAAACATTATCTGTCATAAGCATCAATGTACAACTTACAGTCCAATCTTACTGGGTCAGAAATATTTTCACCTCCATGAGTTATTCTTCCAGATCGAACTGCTGTTTTTGTGCGACTGTCACAAATGGCCAACGCCTAAAACGACCTCCCCGAGCACGACATCTCAGCTGCTGGCGGCTCACTGCTGCTGACATCAATACAGAACGATTCTTAAAACAGAACCAACACCTCCACACAGCACCCTGCTAAACTGCAAAGCCAATGGCCAGCAAAAGTAAACATCACATTTATTCGCACTTTTTAATTCCTTCTTTAACATTCAGATCAGGAATGATTTGTGCTTTATGCTGCAGGGGTATAAATCCATTAAAACTGCAAAATATACAGAAATAGTTGCCTCTTCCCAGCTATGATATATAAAGAATAAACTTTAAGGCTTATACCATATTTGTGACCAGCCTGAAAAAGTTAGTTTTTCTGAAAGCTTCTGGTAAATTGCTTGACCTGGGGAAAGGGGCAAATTAAAGCAGTGAAATAGATACCACATTAAACTGAATGCAAAGGGCACACCTTCGGACCCATTTCTGTGCACATCACACAACTGCTGTACCTGGGAGGCTAACCGGCCTGACTGCATTCAGCATAAATTAGTTCAGTATTAAGCTGTATAAACTCATAAATGTGTAATGCGGCTGTGCATTTGCAGCTATGTTTATTTTAAGGATGAAGAACAGCCTTTCCCTTTCTTCAGTTCCCCTGGTGCTGTTTTCAAAGGCACGTCCATTTCTGCCTGGGAGGAAATGACCAAAGAAAAAGACTGGAGGCACAGCTGGATAGACTGATGCACATTCATGCAACAACAGCGCACACTAGCCCTGCTATAATAGATGCTTTCGCTCCTTTGATCATGGCTATTTTAATCTCAGCACAAGATTTTTATTTTTTTTGTTGTTGAATTGCTTCCTTAAAATATCATCAAACACTTAACCTGAGGAGAGAATAGATGTTTCAATTTGGCACATACACAGATCCAGAAACATTACCTAGGTTCCGATCCTCGAAAATCTATCTTTGATTGTCTCCCATAGTTAGCTTCTTTATTCCTTCATGTTCAATATTCGGATGGCCTCTGGTTGACGTCTATTCGTGAAAGAGGCGGAGATAAAAACACTGAGTGACTGGCGGAACCATAAGACAGTTCCACTGGTCATCACTAGAGGGCACTGTAAGCAACACGATGGCAGGAATAGGCACCACAAACTACAACATAATACAGAATAAAAAGTATATACTCAGGCTTTAGTCATATGAAAGTAAACCATTTAAATATATATATGACAACCTTCTTTAGAAACTAAACACTGTTTGTTAGTTTTACTGTACGAATGAAACAACATATTTATTGGAATTATTATACAAGAAAATAAATTAAACCAGAAATAATATTTCCCTGGTGTTTCTTTCCCAAAAATGTCTCCCTCTTTTTTAATCAGCCTTTCTCTCTGTATCCCAGACAGGGATGGTTAACCCCAGTCCTCTCTCTTTGTCACCAAAGCTGATGTTAACTCCTTTAACGGTAGATGTGTACTCTGTCTCCTCTGATGCCTCTAAAATACATTTTCCACACATCAACTTTCATTACAGAGTACTCATCACGTACTATTGCACAAATACACATGGGGTGGAGCAAAGCCCTCTGGTCAATGTATTATGGCACCACTTGCTAATGGCTTCTAATGATGCTCTTGTTTTAGGTGGTTTATGCTGTAGAGACAGACAACAGTCTGACATTTACAGGCTGACGAGAGGAGATGGCGGAACTCTGCACACTGTTCAGGTGCTGAAGAGTGGAAACAATAATCTCCATTTACGTATGAAGGAAATTAAACATTTCTTCTGTCCAGAGTCTCTGCGCTCATTAAAAGTGTGTGAGCAGGCAGATTTCTTTGTGTACCTTCTGCTGATGGATCAGATTTTGTAAACACCTTTGAGTGACGCTGCAAAAGGGACCAGGGAGTAAAAGAAAAAACAAGTAATTAATGTCGTAGGCCTTCCTCTGCAGTTATCCAGGTGCAACACCAGTGAGGACAGACTAATGAGAAGTGCTATCCTGAGAGGTTCACCTGAAGGTGTGGCAGGAAACTTGTTAACACCTGGATTACCTGGTGTGTCAAACCAAAGGAACCTGATCAGAGGGTTTCACACACACCAAATAGAGTCCACCTAG
This sequence comes from Arothron firmamentum, assembly GCA_016586285.1. Taxonomy (NCBI): domain Eukaryota; kingdom Metazoa; phylum Chordata; class Actinopteri; order Tetraodontiformes; family Tetraodontidae; genus Arothron; species Arothron firmamentum. The sequence goes on along the minus strand of BJFM01002008.1, from coordinate 308,089 downwards.
TCTGAACTGTTGATTTCAGACTGTGTGTGCTGACATATATGCTTTTGTGTGTGTGTGCGTGCGTGTGCGTGTGTGTGTGTGTGTGTGTGCGTGTGTGCGCGCGCGAGTTGAAACGTGCACGTTGGAGCTTCAGTTCATGTCAATGGTGTTGAAGACCCACTCGGTGAACTTCTTGAGCTTGGCAGCGGATGTCTGTGACTCCTCCTGCAGTCGCTGGTTGTCCTCCCAGAGCCTCCTTATCTGTGCCTGGAGCCTCACCTTCTCTTCACGCTCCTGCAGAGGCGACAAACAGGCGTGGACAATAATGACTTATCAAACTATTACAATATAAGAAACAACACAGCAAATAAAATGTTACACAAATGTAACATAGAAACAGACTCCAACACACACCACAGAAATATAGGACTAAGTAATGGGTAACACAAAATGGAATGGCTTGATACTACATAAATATAAACTGAAGCCTAATGATTACATGTAGTATTGTGCTGGGAATACATACATATATGTGCATAATGCTGCAAGATGCCCACCTTTTTCAGATCTTCCTGGAGCATCTTGAGCATGGCCTCCAGTTTGGTCACCTTTCTCTCAAGTCCTATGTGACCCTCACTGTGAAAGAATACACCCATTATTTATCACTCTTGCTTTACTATTTTCTCCTATATTTGTTTCTTTCACCTGAAAGCTCTTTGTGTTTGCTTGTAATGACATATTGTTATATTTTATGTTTATTTTATTATTTTATTATCACAAGCTTTATTACCCCCAAAATACAGCAAGAGGAGCGAATGGTTGGTCACTGAAATTACTCAAATTAATTCTTACAGTGTTTAATGTGTTTTTCATCTACATAACTACAAAGTGGTAATATCGCGCGGTCATACGTTCTTGCCGGAGCCGCAAAGCGCCGATGCAGACGTGTACTTTGCCGGATGGCAGAAACGGAGTGAAAGCCACGCAACGCATTCAGTGTATTCTCGGGGTTACACTCACTAATGAACCCTTTTCATCTGTCAGTAATGTTTATTCATCAACAGACTGAGTTTAAATTTCTTACAGCGCCGATGATATCAGACACCCTCAGCCAGAAGAATTATAACACAAATGATGATGTATTCATGTTAAATAGATAGATAGATAGATAGATAGATAGATAGATAGATAGATAGATAGATAGATAGATAGATAGATAGATAGATAGATAGATAGATAGATAGATAGATAGGTAGGTAGGTAGGTAGGTAGGTAGGTAGAAATCGAAAGCAATCCTACCTCGATATACCCGCTACCACACGTATCCAAACCAACACATTATAGATAAAATGTACAATATTACCTCCCAGTACTGTCTGTATAGGTTCTCATTCATCCAGGTCATTGTTCACCAAGGTTAGATCTCCATGTGCCACTGGACTTGTAAAAGTTGCTTTTTTTCTTGAAGAGAGAAGGCGAAACGTCTTCAAGGGAAAAAAAAAACTTAAGAAGTCCAGTGGCACACGGAGATCTAACCTTGGATACCTCCCAGTACTGTACTCTTCATTCTAAACCTGCCATTTTGTCTTTCAATTTCAATATAAAGTGCAGGGTTTTTTTCTTTTTTAAAGTCTGGATGCCACACATTCCCCATCAGCAGGAAGTCATTTATCTGCAGAGGGAGTCACCTGGATGCGGGCCGTGACAGTGGAACTGCCTGCAGCTCTATGTGGGGCTGCTGGGGACTGGAGGCACCACTGCTCCGGTGGTTGGACTCTCCAAAGACAAAACTTCGCTGGACTATGGAAAAGAAGCATTAAACGGACCATATAGCGACCAATCAAGTTTAACACGGACACAGTTTTAAACTCTAGGTCATATCCTCTTTGATGTCCTCCTGAAGATACACCATGAACAGGCAAAAGTTGGCATGTATGTGTGTCGTTACCATAATGTGTGTTTCTTTCCGTCTCAAAGGTATTGGCCACGTCCACCAGGTGTGTCCATTCCAGGGGACTGTCCCGGTCTGAAGATGGGAGTGGCATCAGCTCTGGTGGAAGAGGTCCACGATGACGCTCTACCAGGTCTACCAAAGACGTGTCAGATGCCGAAAGATCACCTGTGCAGAAATAAAGGTGTGGATATAACAATCTAATCTTTCCCTCTGCTGCAAGTTGTTGTTTATGGAATACAGTTGATCTATAAAACTTTCCTGCCCAATTCCATTTCATGCAACTGCAGACAATATGCCCAGACAATGTGGTGAGTACTTCTAGACATAGCAGCTAGACAGACTCTCTCAATACAGCCACTCCTCATCCTTACCGTGGAGTTTGACTCCCAGCTTGTAAGAGGGCCGTCGGAGAGGAACGCCTCGGGTAGTAGGTGAGCGTGGGAGTGTGGAGCAGCTGAAGAGAACATCACTGCCGAGTGTGGGCTCAGTCGCTGAGTCACTTAAGGAAGGCAGACGCTGGCCACGATAGATGCTTTCATCTGACAAGGTGCGATGTAGTGAGCGCCGGTGGCTGGTGGGTTGCACTGATGGTGACTTCTGGCTGTGCTGCATGTGTTTGTAAATATTTAAAAAGTAAGAACAGCATGATTTATTCAGCAGGTAGTCTATCAAAGAGCTTTTCATTGGCAAACGATACATAATGGCATGTGTCATGGATTTAATGAATGTAATGATGTTTATCAGGGTTTTCAAGGTATAAAAATAATTGGTTTTGTATAAAGTTCTAAAATACTAGAAGGTGAACCTTGTCCTTGTGTCTCCGTGGTGGTGGTGGGCTGTCCGGGGCACTGTGTCGCTTCACGTCTTCCTCCATAGTAGATTTGGCATGAGGCTGTGGTGAGTGTATGTCACGAAGGGATGGCCTTGTTGCCGCAATACCTTCCACACTGCTCTCTCCTGGAGACTTCCTAAAACATGAAAACACCAAGCTATTTAATTATTACCTTTTTGAAACAATCAAACTTTTAAGCAATAAGATTTTTTTTATTTTTTTGACGAAGTGCATTAAGCGCCTGAAAGAGAGTTGTTGTAGTATTCTGTCCAACCACAAGAGGGCAATCTAGTAATATGTATATCTTTAATTTCAAAATAGAGACAGTGGGTAGATGAAAACCAGGACTGAATGAGTTCACAAATAAATACTATAGGGTTAGCAATGTGAAGAGGGACAAAGAGACTATTGTACTTTCCCAAGCTGTAAAAATTGTTTCTCACCTCTGACCATCAATAACAAAATCATTACAACTGCAACATGAGTGCAGTTGTTATATATTATATATATTATATAATATATATAAATATTGTGTGCATTTACACAATATTTGAGCTAGCATCCTGCAAGGATCCTTGAATATTTTTGACCCTGCTTAACACAAATACCAATAAAATCAGCTAGAAATTGCACATTTAGCTACTTTTAAAGGATGAGTCACTCAAATGTGTCACTGAAAATGTATCTTTAAAAATCACTAACTCTAGTTAAATCTTTTTTTTTTTGCGTACTTGCGGGTATCTCCAAAATCAACAGAATTAATGGTGGAACCCGGCTTTCTCCAGCCAATCAGATATTTGGACTGAGCTCCCTGGCGAGGGTAGAAGCTCTTTGGGCCTGGAGATGCTGAAGACTGGGATGAGGGGGAGGTGGCAGAAGAAGAGCATTCCTCTCTGGGAGTGCTATGGCCTGAGTGCCTCGCACTAAAAGAGGGAAGAGAGCGAAAACAATTACTCATCTTTGCAATAAGTCCAGGACTAACATTACTTCAAAAAGTTAGGTTTGGATTTTAAGGAAGTTTTGAGGAAATCATGATAATGGGACAAGTAACGTATGATTAAATTCTAGCGATGTTCTGAGGTTCCTATCTACATACAGACATTTTTTGAATGATTCTTTATCACTGCTTTCCAGAGGTCTCCGAATGCGTTACTAGTTATAGTTATTTTAAATCTTTCTGCTGTTTAGTGTTATATTTGAACTAAAACCTATGGTAAATGCCTTTGCACTTGTTAGGTATGCAGGACACATTGTGGGGTAATCTAAAAATTTCATACTAATAAAACAAAGAAGAACCTTGGGTGTGATCCAGCGTCACTCAGACTGTAGGTGCTGCTGTCTCTAATGAGGAGATGAGTAGGTGGGATTCGGCCTGTCCCGTCAAGACTCCTCTCTACAGGAGGACCCGAGGACTCAGCAGCAGCTGGAGACCGCTCCAGCATCCTGCGGCTTCCTTCAGTGGGACTGTGCCAAGGAGACACTGACCTCTCCCTGCCCTCTCTGCTTCCACTGGGAGCCAGCAGCGAGGTGGTGCTGCCATGATGAGAATGAGAGTGGGAATGGTGATGGGCTCCAAAAGAGCTGGTGTCAATTCCACTGTCGGCTGATGCACCCTGAAGGTAACCTCCTCCTCCAAGTCCATTGGGCTCTGTTTCAGCCTGGTCACCACTGGAGCCACCACCTACACCCATTTCGTACCATTTATCACTGTCACTGTGGCCTCCACTGGAAGCTGTGCTGGATAGCGTGTTACTGCTGGAGTGTCCAGAGTAAGGGCCGTCCGACTGCAGCCCCCCCCACCAAAAAAAAGAGACTGAAAATGTATATTCTGAATTCTAATTGTGGATACAAATACACAATAACAGATGTAACATCCGACCTGGCTTCCTTTCTTTGGGGAGAGGTGGATGACCTGCTCCTGCCTCTGGATGCGAGGACCACCGGAGTAGCCTGGACCTGATTTTGAAACAGGGGCTTCTGGAGAAAAATAAACAAAGCTGGTGCTGATAACCCACAAATTCTGCAGTAAAAACAAATCTCATTGACCAAACACATACTTTTCCCTCTTCCTGCTCCCTCCTGCCACACACTACAACAGATGCTTCCAAGAGGCCTATAACACTGACATTCTGCCTTTGTTGCATCCATGAATGAACTGCAGATCATGTCATCCGCAGTCATGCACATCAACACTAAATCTGTCCCCAGAGAGTCCCTGCTGGCTTTGTTTGTTCTGGGCAAGCTGTGCCACATGAGGGGACGTGTTTATGTGCTGCAGCAAAACTCAGGGTACAAGTGGGGCTGTTGTGTAATTGTCTAGATGTTACGCAACAATATATGCGGAATAGGCAAATAATGACCACAGCATCATGACACAGAGGGATAAAGGAGGTAACATCTACTGGGGTAAAGCTAGTAACTTAGTGAGTTCCTTTTATCTACTTTATTATTAATAGCTCTGCAGAGCAAAATACACAATTTTCTGCACTAATTAAAATTAGTTGAAAGCATGCATTCTTCCTGTTAGAATGCATGCAAATCTATAGCATTGAGATAACTAAAGAAAAACATTGTAGAAAGGTAGCTTAGATGTAAGATGAAAGATGCAGCAGCATAACTAAATCTAATTATTACTCTAAAGAAAATCCTTATAGACTGCATTTAGGGCAATAGTGCTGTTCTGATTTTCTTACAAATTGAATACATAAGTAAGAACCCTGGCTTTTGTATGACACATTATTTCAGGACGGAGCCCTGCCAAATCATCCCACTTAAGACTAAAAGGTCAAGAGAGTAAAAATGAAAGGAAGTGGAAAGGACAGAACCTCAAACCACAAAGACAACAAAGTGGACTTTGAAGGGCTGAATACTTGGCTCACAAAAAGCTGGACCGATTCTTTGTTCCACAGGGTACCAAAGAAGACACAAGTGCTACAAAGAAAAGGCAGAAAATGAAAGACTAGTGCTATGGCTGTGATTGTGGCTCTCAGAGTCAGGCTGAGGTATAGCTGAAAGTAGACTCGGTCAACAATCAAACCAAGAAACATCCTACTTAGAATCAGAACAGCATAAGGGTTCTGTGGTTTTCAAAGAAACGAGAACATGTGCAGGAGAAAATATATGTGATTAAATAAGGACAGGGAAAAAGTTAATAAAATAATGAATGAGAGATAAATGGCATCTCAGCAAGAAAGAAGCAGCAGGGGAGAGTAAGGAAAGAACCAGGCTGACAGGAAGGAAAAGAGCACAGAGAACTTTGGTCAACTGTTTGTACTGAGTGGAATGAAAAGAATGCCTCCCTTTTCCTTTCTTCAGACTTTAACAGCAAGTAGGAGAAATAGAACTGCCTAAGTTAAACTTTGGGAGAACTGCCACATCATTTTATCTGTCTGTCTCACTGACTTCTTGAGACATTGTGCATTTTTGTGAAAGTTTTAAGTCATTTCATCCTGCAGAAGAGGTACAGGGACAGAAGAACCAAAGGAGGAGGAGTAAGAAAAGTGAAGGTTATCAAAGATTAGCACAGCTTCCATGATGGCAAAAATCTTTACCAGCACAGGCACACATTAAATATTACTGGTTTTGTTGTTTATTTTAATGGTGTGCCTGCACTGACACACCTGATATTGTATTCCACAGAGACACATGAAATATATTTGTAATGCTAAAACTATTAATACTGTTTCTAAAATTTACCTGCGGGCCCTCTTTCAGACCCTCCCCCTTCCTCCATTCGTGACCAGTTAGGAGTAGACTTTCCACTGGACCCGCCCTCTACTACCACCTCTCGTCTCTCTGCAGGCAATGGAGAGTGTCGATTGCCCACAAACCTAGTAAACCAGTGAACAAGGATGAAATCAGTCTCATTTTAAATTTAGTTTTGTATTTTGCTCTTTTTCATTGAGCTAAAATTGAAAGATTTTGAAAGTTTAATAGACCTTTTTCGCAAGCTGCAGGGGTTGGAAGGTATAATATGAATGCCATCCAACAGAGGCAAAGACTGATACACTAACACGCGACTGTTACCATAGCAGGAGACTCTCAACTCCCAATTTAAATCTAATGAGTCTTCAGAGAACACTTAAGCTACTTTTTAATTGAGAGGGAAAAAAAATATCATTTTGAGTGTCAGAGAATGAATTTTGTTTTTTTGTATGTAGTACTGTTTTTAAAGAAAATCCAGGCACAGAATGTCACAGCCCCGACAGTCCTTACTGCTCAGGCATCGACTTCTGCCTCCAGTGAGCAGAGCTTCCAGAAGCATCACTGGAACATGACAGGTTGCTGGGTGAGCTGCGATTGTGAGGCGAGCGCCCCAATGCCAGGGAAGAGGCCAGGCTGTAGCTTTCACTGCCAGGAGACACCCTGAGTCATGAACAAACACATGCACGTAAGGGAGTTATGGGAATTTACACACAGCAAAACATGTTTGGAAAAATTGTCATAAAATGTTATTTTACAGGGTAACCATTTTTTGTTTACAGCTCCTAAAGTAAATAACAAAAATACATAAAAACTTTAAAAAAGAAAAATGGCTTCAATGCTTATTTCTGCTACCAACTGTATGCTTTGTTGTTCTATCGGTAAATGCTGCTGTTAGCAGTAACATATTTTTTCCCCCCCAGAAACTAGTTATTCTTCTGTTCAACATTAACATTAACATCACTTATAAAAATGTAAAAAAATCCAACCTCTTTGTGTCTAGCGGACGGCCATCGCTGCTGACGCTGCGTGGGATGACTGCTCCCCTCTCCAGTCTCTCGGCTGAGAGGGTCTTCCCCACTGAGCTGCCCAGGCTGATGGCCCGGTTGGGAGTGTGGGGCTGCGGTGAAGCGGTCAGTGATTGCTGAGGGCTGCTGGATGTTCTCTGCCACTTGTTGTTGTTGCTGCGGAAGGGGAACTTGTATTCAAATGAGCCACTGTCACTGCTGCTTCCCTTGTACTCGGACGCTGGCATCCGATATAACTCCGAACAGCCCCTGTGCACAAGTAGAAAGCACTTTAGTTCGCAAGTGTTGCCTGTCTCTAAAGGTTGGTATTTAAGACCTCCTCCGTTGTTTAGACTATGAAGCCATTTCAACACTCTGACAACAACACACTTAGATCATTTCTATGCTCCAACATTTGCCTACCTGCGAGGGGTGGCATCATCATGTGGTGGGATGATGACAACGCGCACAGTCACGGTAGTCCTCAGGAGGTCAATCATCTGTTCGTGGGTCAGTGTTGCTACTGCAACTTTACAGATTTCGACCAGTCGGCTTCCCTGTCGCAGTCCTGCCTGCCAGGCATACCCATACGGCTCAACCTGTGAAAAGTTCCACACAGGAGAGAGTTTGATAGCAAAGAGTTTAGCCTTTGGAACCATAGACTATTGTCACTGATGGTACCAAAGCAAATAAAGCATATTTGGATCTACTGTAGCAAATGTTTCCTCCCGAATAAAGCCTGCTGTTTAATTCACTCGGACAAGCTGAGTTATGTGGCTAAAGATACCTCAGCCACAATGCCCTCGTAGTTCACGTGGAAGCCAAGCTGCCCCAGGCCATTTCGCCGGAGTGTCATCTCTGAGGTCTCACAGCCTTTGGTCAGGGACTGTGCACGGAGGAGACAGATAAATACACAAAGAATTGATCAGAAACAATTGCAATATTAACCTTTTTATTTAAAGCTTATTAAAGATCCAAAATTTCAATCATGTTGATGGCCATTTAAACTAAAATCTTGTGGTGACTAAATATGTGTTTGCAGCACCTCAGGCTATGAATAGGTAAGAAAAGCATTCTACTGTTGTTGGAGAGTGCTGTATTTTCCAGCCAATTTAGGTGAAGGTTAGGAAAAAGCTCGATGACAAAACAGAACAGAAACAGCAGACATTGATCTTTGTGTAGAGTTTCGTTGCTGTTTTCGATAGGACACGATTCCATGTTTGTCATTTGGTTGTAGGGGTTTTTTGGTGATAGGTTTATCGTATGTCACCACTTCAAAAAAGGACATTAGAAGAAGAAAAATAAGAGTCAAGCTGGCATAGAGCCATGAATAAATCATAGAGCAAAACTGCACATGAGAGGAATTATTAGGATGATCTCTGATGTTCCTGGAAGTGTGCGTGGGAGTCAGTGGAGTACAAGAAAAAGGGGAACAATCAAGAGCAAACAAGGAAAGGAATGGATTAAATCAAACACAGAGCGAGAGTAAAAGAAAGAAAGAGAGAGAAAGCGCCTCCAGGTTACTCCCCCTCTTGTTTGTGGCACCACAGTTGTAGTATTGAAGATCAAGCCCATGTGCATGACAACATGAGATTAGTGCAACATAATGATGGATGGATACTTGTGTTTTAGTATGGAAGTGTGTAAACAAAAGATGGGACAAATCCAGGTGACTTAAATACATGTTAAACACGGTTACTAATTTGCTTTCTCCAACAATGTAACACACATAGACACTGTTCTGAAGTAGTGGTTACATAAAAAAAAACAAAAAAACACGGTTTTCCTACCCAGTTTCCATGGAAACAGCTAAAGTAGAGACAGCTCTACTTCAGTGTTTGTGGAGGCGTATAAGCCATTATAAGAATGTTGTCAGAGGTGTTTCAAAAACTCCCCCAATAAGCTCAGATTGGTAATGACACGACAGCTTTAGTTAGTCCACAAAGAATTTTGTGTCATTTTGGCAGTCTGAAAGCTAACAATGCCAATTACAAAAGAGTGGGCTAGGTCATTCAGTGGAAGACAAAGGTTTTGCTCAGTGATGTTGTTTGTCAGAGACTGCTTGCTAAAATGAATAAATATGTCAACTCATCCAATATTTGATCTCTCAACAAACACACAGGCTGCGCCAACCAGCTGTTTGTTTGTCAGTGTCAACAGAATGATCGTTTGGTCTCAAAATACATCACGGAACATGTATTTGCAAAATAAATCTGGCAAGAACTAACTAAATTGGAATTAGTAAGTGTGTGTTGTCTGACCTCTAGACGTTTGACCACCTCCTTGAAATCCTCAGTGTTATTAGCGAGACTCCTCAGAGACACACTGTCTCCACGCTCATAGAAAATCCGCAAAGACGCAGGATTGCTCAGTGTCCAGCCAATCACATCCTTCGTGGCACAGTTGAAGATGACAGCCTTGGCCTCCTGGTCCACCAAGATTAAAAATTCATTTGAAATAGCCAGCAGGGCTTCAAGTTCGCCCCCGGACCCATGATCTTCAGCATGGACAGACCAGGTCACTGCCCCCAGGCTGCGCAGCTCTGCCCCCAAGTACGGCCGGCTTTTCTCTTTCTTCTTGTGGGCAAGAGAAATGAAAGGAAACTTCCCCGAGGGATCAATGGGCGTGCTGGTAGTGTGGCGCTCTGCGAGGTCGCGTAGGTACTCTTGGCGTGTTCGTGTGGCCATAGCACGGAACTTGTGTGATTTGTGAGCAGCATTTTCTGCGTTGATGACCTTTGCCAGAAGGAAATCTCGGAACACGGAGGACTTGGGAAAAGTCACACCTTCGGGAATAACGGGGCCAAAGGAGGGCACATCTTTGGAGCGTGTGACCGCCACACTACACAAAAGATCAGATTGAGAAAATGAGTCATTAGTAAAACAAGTGGAAAATACAAAGAAACAGAGTACAAGTTAACAAAATACCAATTCCTGTTTTGGCCAAGAAATATACAAATTTAACTAAATTCACACTGTCTGCCAAAAATCTGATCTGTATATGACACATGAAAGAATTTGATTAGGGCCACTTGAATGCAGCTACACAGTCAATATTACGTTGGCGCATCATTAAAGCTAAGATGTGCACATGATTTTAGAGAACCTATTTTAAAGGTAAATTTAAAAGTGTAAAATATTTTCATTTACATTCACTATATGATGAATATGGTGTCACAATGGCACATGATGTAGAATGCTAAAAGCTGGATATGATGAGGTAAAAATACAGAAGTTTAAATAAAATTCTGATTTTCAAAATCTTTCAGTGATATTTTGTTTACATATCTTCATGTTAAGCCTGCAGGTGAACTTATGAAACCCAACTCCCCGTCAGCTGGCACTGAGAAGCTTGTTCAATCAGAAAAGAATGGGGCAATATGGAGGTTAACTTTAAACATGGCAGCGGTTATGTTTGTTCCAGACAAAGAATATGTAATTAGTTATTGTATAAAGAGCTGAAAAACTCAGGAGACAACACAAACTAAAAAGACCCTGTGAGGTTTTGGAGTTGGACTTTTGAAAAGGTCCTAATAGAGATAAATATCTTTAGAAAAAAGAAATACCAGCATCTCTGTGGTTATAGCAGCTCTGTGTGCCCTGTACCTCTAATTTTCCTGCTCTCTACCTCCTTTTTCCTGTAGCCTCCCATGTTTCATTCTTTAAGCCGCTGGTATGGCCATCTGAGGCTGTTTGCTGTGACTGGTATGTCAGGAACTCAGCTGAGCAGCCGTGGAGGCAACGGGCAAGGGGAGGAGGGATGAGTACAACTCTAAATCTCCTCCCAAAGCAATAGTGAAATGGAGAAGCAGAGGAAGAAGGCCTGTCTAGGAAACAAGTTAGTTTTTGCTTTGTGGGAAAACACATTTTTTGTGTGTGTGTTATGTGAGACAAACAGACAGAACCATTGCTGAATATTTGAAAAGTCTAAAAGAAAAACAAATCTAATGTCTGGGACAGAACAACAAAATCCTAGGCAAGGAGGCATAGTGCTTTATGCCATATTTTTGTCACTACAACAGACTACTTAGCATGAACATTCCAAATGCTCATGCCAAGAGGTGGTGCTAGCCCGAGTATAGTATTTGAAAAGGGCAGCCAGAAGCCATGAAGATATAAATTATAATCTACGAGCATGTGAGCTCAGAGTATTTCTACTGGACTCCCTCTTACCACAAACTGTTTTGGAAAAAGTTGACAATTCCAGTGAGAAAGCTGAAACACAGATGACTAACAATCACTAATGGACTGGACGGGCAAAAAGCAGCGTCCAACTTTGACAGACATGTTAAAAGTGCAGGAGCTGGCTTGGCTGAAGACTTTCAGCCAAGCCAGACTGCTGATTGTTGGCTTAGCTGTGTCCCTAATTTCAGTGACCCTAGGCAGTTCAACTGGGACAAAGAAAGGATGGAGAGATGAGGCTGTGAAAGCTGGAGAAACCAAGACAGAGCCAATATGAAAAGGTGAATGAGAGGGGAAAAGGGGATGGAGCAAGAAAAGCAGCTGGGGGCGAGAAGGCAAATGTCAAAGAAAAAGGGGAAGGAGAAGGGTGTCCAGCGGGGCTTGCTGCCGTGTGATCTGCACGGCAGGAGGCTTGGCAGGGAAAATGAAAGACTGCATTCCTGTGGTTTCAGTGATTTGTGGTCTTATAAATATCCAGCGTGTGGGCAGTGACGCTCTACCAGTATCCATGACCTGCTGCCCACCGAGCCAAGGCAAGAAAAAAAAGTCCAAATCTATTGGAGTGGGTGGCTCGGAGGTGTACTCTCTGCAGATGTGTGGGTGTCAGGAACGTACATACATCTTGTTTGGGACAACTAGTCAGTGTTCAACAGCATTCAGCTTTACACGGTGGCTTTAGCAACTGCAATAGCTCCAGACACGTGAGATGAGACGAAGGGCACAACTTTGATTTGGAATAAATGGCCAGGTGAACCTTATTATGTACCTCAAACACATGATTAGGTTGAACAATCAGCAAATTGCCCTGTGTGAGTACCTTGGTAATGTTCGCAACACAATAATGTACTGTACAGGTAAGTCTTCTCAGATATTGTTAAAGAGGAGTATTACCGTATATTACAGAAACAAATCGAATCAAATGTGCTGATATCTTAAGATTTGTCATAGTCATGGAGTCACTGTGGCATAATTCTACAGGATTTTTGTTTGTCTGGAGTAATAAAATAGTCCTTTCAGAACTGTGATGTCTCTATGGAAACAAAGAACTGTACTGGAATCAATTTTCTACAATATATACCAGCTAAAAAAGGACATGGTTGCGTTTACCGCACCACCAATAAAATCACTGTTACTCCACCCATCTAGACATCTTAAAATGAGAATAGTTTCTCAAAGTAATGGGGGTAACAGGTTACATTTAGACAATATATTTCATTATTAACTGAAGTTGTTATGTTAAATATTTAAAAGTACAAAATGATAACATTCAGACTTGTTAGGCAAAACATACTGATTATAAGGGCATCAAAAAAGACTGAATGAGATAATAAAAGAAGTAATTGTTAGTAATCCTTTTATATTCATGGTTCTGCAGGGCTCATCGCTTATGTAGATATGAGTAGTCCCAAGAGAGATAATTAAGAACTCGGACAATGTGCTCTAACATGCATTAAAACAGCCATTACAGGAAGAGTGACAGGGAAAAGTCACGCCATGTCCAATGTAAGACAAAACTGGACAGAGGTTAATACAAACACAGCACAATGTCTTCTGCAACTGGACGGTCCAACTACAGAGGAAGAATGTTGCCTCTCTCAAAATGTTTTGGAAGGAGCATTTTTGTGTGTCGTATTAGACACGTCTCTGTGGTAAAGTTGTTAGCAATAAAGAGGGCTCTCAACACTCAAAGCCTACTCTGTGATGGAATGATGGGGCTGCAAAAGACAGTGAGAGGCGGCTTATAGGAGTATTACTGTTTCAAACTGATTCATGTAGGAAAGGCTGTATAATTTTTACATGAGTAGGACACCTGTGTCATTCATTGTGTTTTGGGCGGAAACAGTTTCCTCAACTACATTTTACAGATTTGCATTTACTACCATCATTTCCTGTGACCTCAAATATGTTTTGTGTATTTTAGGCCAGGAATTCTGCATTGATCCACTGCCAACAAACCAAAAAAAGTAATAGTTTTCCTTGAAGGATATTTACAGTATGTCTCACCTGTAGGAGCAGGTGTCAGAACAGGGGTTATGAGCACGCACAATCACAAAGACATGTTGGAAGTGTGAGCGGATGTTTTTGGGGGTGAAAGGGAGCGCCCCAGGCTCTTGGAACACAATGGTTACGATGTCGTTTCCAATATGACGCTTCCGCAGTAACTGGAAAAATATGAAAAATGCATTTGTTATCCTTGTAGATAATATTTTAAAGTAAACACACACACATGCATGCACGCACGCACGCACACACACATACTGTATGTACAAGACCTTCGAGCATACAGCTTATTTGCTAACTTAAGCCCTATCAAAAAAAAAATACCTGCTGCTTGTTGTTGGGTGTGTAGGGCAGCATGGTAGACACATGGAACATGATTTCATAATCCTTGTAATTGGTATGCAAGGAGTGGGTTCCTGTTGAATCAGCTGAGAAGGATAAATGCAACTATATTATACAATGGTTAAAATGCAGACAATAATTAATGCCAAAACATTTTTTTTTTTTTTTTTTTTTTTTTAGTTTATAACCTACCCTCTCCCCCCTAAATATTTATTACTTGATACATTTTACAGTCGATTGTGCAACTCTAGAAGAATCTTTCTAAGTTAGTGTTACCTTGCAATCAGCATCATTATTAAACTTCGTCGTTTGCAACAGTATCAAATCCGATGTTCAGTAATAATAATTATTCGTGTAGTATTTATCCTTTGGGTCCCACATCCTTCATTAAGATATGTTTGGTTTAAGAATAATAAGTTATTAACACATAACATTTACTGTAGTATATTGTCATAGTTTGCAAAGTACTGCTATTTTAACCTAGGTCTACCTTCTAAATACAAATGCAGCTCTGATGATCCCAGAGCTCCTTATAACCTCTGACTCTGAAAGTGCCTTTTAATTAACTCACTTCTTTAAACAAAAGTCAGATGGTATTTAAAAATGCCTAATATAAATATACTCAACAACATCATTTGTGGTATTGTTAATGATGCCCTAAATTTTACATTTTCTAGACATTTTAATGATACCAAAGGAAGAGTATGAAGCACCGTTTTCTATAGTTCTTTCCCCAAATGCAGACCTGAGACCTTACCTGGTGAAAATACTCTCTAGCATCAGCGAAGTCTACTGATCTGGAAAGACTATGATTTCTCCAATAACTACAATGCAGATGGAAAAGAAGGTTGAGCTAAATCCACATTCCTTAACTCTACAACTGCCACTGGATATAAAGCCAGCTGTTCATCTGGAAGACATTTAGTGAAAGTGAAGTGTCCTCGCTGCAACTAACCTACACAGAAGATTGTGGAGTGGGACTTATGAAAATACAATGAATAAGTACAAGCGCATGGTGAAAAACAAAGGCCAAGTACCAGCAGAAGTACTGCAGATGTTTATGCAGAGGTGGTGGAGCACCATTACTATCACTATTATTTGACCGGCATTATAAGATATTCTGTCCTTGTTTACTTGGAAACAGTTTCTAAAGTATGAGCTATTTTTAGCCTGCAGTTGTGGATAATGTTTTAGATTCAGTGTCAGTATGAGAGTGCACATACTCTTAGTGTCCAGCTGGGCCCGGTACTTGGTGAAACCTTTGAGCCTAACTCTCTCCCCAAGGAGATTTAGGAACTCTTCCAGTGCAGGACCAGCAGATTCATTGTTGTACATCTCTTCCTCACTACTCTGGCCTGCCATGCAGTACATTATCCCCACTTTTCGCTGGAAACTCAGCTATGCAGAGAACAGAGATTGTTGCAATGAAAAGGAGAGGCAGTTGTGAGACAATCGTGACATTTTTAGCAATTCTCATGACATTTGAGCATTTCTGCAGTAATTGTGATGGTATTTACCAGGTAAATGTATTGACATTTAAGGGGTGTTTTGGGACTGCATCTAGAAGCACAGATGTCTTTTTTTCAAGCTATGTGTGTTTGTATAGATGAGGTGTATTAAGTCTCCAAAAAGATGTAGTAAAACCAATTACTCAATAATTATGCTACCTGGTAAAACACCCCTTTTATTTAACACCAGGAAACAAAAAAAAAAAGCCTACAAGATATTTTGGGATATGTTGTTGTACTTAAGACTTTAAGACTACACAATTAGGAATTTATGTGAGAATATTTTGAAGAAAAACAGCAATATTATGTCACTTCAATAACAGTCTTTCTGTATTGGGAAAATTCCAACACAGCAAATTTGCTGTTATCTACTTACCCCTTGCTCATCTAGTTTCATTAGCTGGTCAGTGACCTTCGGTGTGTTGAGTGCAAGGCGCAGACAGTGGACATTCAGCTCTGGCAAAAGGAATTCCAGTACCTCTTTGAGGGGCAGGCCACGAGCTTGCCCATGCTTTGAGGTGGAAGGCACTACATCTTCCAGGATCGAGCCCCTGAGGGTATTCAGCTGTATACAGCAAATCAAATGATGAAGACAAAAATAACAAATGTTACCAGCAGTAACAGCGATTGCGATCTGTATTTACATTATAAAGCTATGTAAAAACACTGCAAGGAAAGAAGACACCAATTCTACTAGGTGGTTTTCTTTGCTAGTGTGAAGAAAAAGTGTGAAGAACCACTAACAACAGCTTGTAGAGGTTTTGGGTGACTAAATTAAAACGTCTGTAGTTTGACTACAACTAGGCCTAATACATCCATAAGATGAGATGAGACCATTTTAACGTACCTCACTTGTTCTGAAGATGACTCTGTAGTTGTACTGGTGGCCGTGCTCCTTGTGTTCATCCAACTTCTCCCTCCTCAGACTCACTGCCACTGGGCCAAGGTTCTCATCCACACCAAGGTAGTTCCAGTGTTCTAAGGGCCAGGAAGAATTCACCAATTGACCAGTTATATTGCTTACAACTACATGGAAAAAACACTGACTGCATGCAAAACAATTTTTTTCTATTATTAACATTCCAATGCTCTTAAAAATAACAAGCACACAACACTTTTCCTTCTCAACATTTTTTTTAAATTTCCTTCTCAACTTTTTGAAGTTACATTATTATGATGGTGCCAAATCTATTCTCCTGTCTCTCACCTCTGAGGTAGAAGTACTTCCGGTAGTAATAGGCTCCAAGGTCGACATGTTCTACAATGTATCTTTTGGACCTATCAGCATGTTGGCTTTGTCCATCCTTGGAGGCCTCTAACACAGCCACACCAGCATTGGTACAGTGAGTAGTGAGGATTGCATCCAAAGGTCCTTCATCCTTGCTGCCAGAGGAATTGCTTGAACTCCCACCGCTACCGATGCTGCCCTGCTACAGAGTAGAAAGCGAGGTAGCGTAAATTAGCATTTAACCTCTATCAATCTTCATTCAAAAACTTATCTATGTACATTTCAGAAAGGTTACCTGTTTAGCTGGACAGATGTTTCTCTCAACTTCTCCGCCAATTTCATTTCTGAAGCAAGGGCAGTTGAGAACAAGGTCGTTGCTCTTGTCATCACCGGGGTCCAAGACAGGGTTGGTACTGTGTCCGCCAGTTCCCTCCTTACACAGCTCCTCTTGTGAACCACAGGGAGAGCCAAACATCCCGCTCTGGTTGGAGGAAAGGGAGGATGTAGCCGAAGCAGAGGCGACAGCAGCAGCAGAGGCACCGGTAGTAGTGTTCTTGCGTTTGGACCCGGATTGCCTATTCTGGATGACCTCATTGAGGTCAAAAAGTATAGAAGGGACATCAAAATGGGCAAAACCTTTTTGGCATAACCAAGGTTTAGCAGATGGGCCACTTTCCTCCCCTTTCCCTCCATCTTCAGCATCTGAACCGGCTCTTGATGTATCACCTTCGACCTTCACACTGCGCAGTTTTCGGAATATTGACTCTCCACCTGTTTCTGACTTTGACCTCCTCTTTAACTGCTTCTCTCTTTCCTTCAGCCGACTGGCAGGACTACCCCTGACTGGAACTAAAGGTCCGTCTGGCAGATCCAGGGCTGCCTGTTTTACAGGGGCCACAGTAAGTAGCTCTGTTAGCCTTTCTGGAGCTGGGCTTCGCTGATCAGGGGCCTCAGAAGACTGGTATCCCTTTAGCATGTCAAAGAAGCTCTCTCCTGAGACCCCATGTTTATCTATAGATGAAGTACTGCCATATTCACGGTGCATGGGTGTCCACCCAGAGAAAGACCAGCCCTCATTGCCATCACTATCCAGTTCACTGATAGTAATGTCACTGTTACTGCGCTGACGTATGCGCCTCATGCCTTTTCGAGGTGAGCCTACATAGCCATCAGGTGACAAAAAGCGATTGTCTTTTCCTTTACTCTGAATTTTGCTCTTAAGTGTGTTGTGGATATTGCGCAGCATGGATGAGTCCTGTGGGCTTATCAGGTGGCCCAGCTTCGCTGATAGATTGCTGTGGGCTGTAACTGCAGGCCCAATTCCTCCTCCTCCTCCTCCTCCTCCTCCTCCACCACTGCTCCCTCCACTTCCTCCCCCTCCTACAAGTCTTTCTCTATCTCCACTTCCTGATCCTGAGGAGCTGGTGGTATTAGTAGAGCTGGGTGAGTCTGTTTCAACAGTGATATGCCACACAGCACCACCTCCTCCATCTTTCCGTGGAGGCCAATCAGCCACACGAGCTCGGACACCCATTTTGGGGACACCTGGGTTGGTTCCAGTGGTGGTGGAAGAGGAAATGTGAGCACTCTCACTTCGGGGTGGTGGTGCCCCTCCATTAGGCAGTCGGAGGCGACGAGTATAGAATTCATCAGTAGCAGATACCGAGCCCCCAACTGAACGTTCTGTTTGAGAACGCTTCAGACTTGTCATTTTGAGGTGGGGAGAATGTGGGGAGAGAAGGTAGGAAGTGCTGGGCTTTTAATTAGAAGGGTAACATCCCAGCCAGTGAGCAAAGGTGTAAGACTCACACACACACTGAATGCTAAAGAAAGAGAAAAGGGTAGAATTAAGACCTCATGTCTATCAATCTTTCATGTATATTTAAAACAATTCTCCACAATAAATAATACCTTTACCAAGATGAGTTGAGATGGGAAGATATATACCGATGATGGTTTTTCTCCAGCTCAAGCTTCTATAATGCAATTACACTTGCAACCATATTAGAAGAGAGTTAATTTCATTCTGGAACGGCCCCATTCAGCGTCTGGAAATAACAAAAATACAGAAAGAGAGAGGAAGGTTAAAGAAAAGACAGAAAGAGAATCAGAAACCAAGTCAGTAATTATTTTCAGACTGCCATACTCTAATTAGATACGGCATGGGTTCATAATACACAAAGTGAGTCACTCTGCGCACGCAATTCAGATGACTGTTTCTGAGCTCCTACATGTGCAGAGTTTTTCTCCTTTTCAAACCTAAACCTAAGTCTCCCTTAGTGGCTGCATGAAAAGCTTGTAAGAAATAATTAACATTGAGTAGTACAGCCAAAATTTGTCTAATTGATGGTACTCCACTTAATTTTAAACACTTTTCCCAAATGGGAATGTGATATTTCATAACAAAGGAAAAAAATCACATAAAGTTTGATTTAAGTTATACTGTACACAGAGAGGAACCCCACCTCAAAATTTGTCAAGCATTAACTGATGCAAGTTGAGGCATGCAGGAGTGTCGGAACACAGATGGTGTGGGGAAGCAGCCAGATTTTATCCTTCCAAGAAGAAAACGGCTCCTACTAAGACAAGTGCAGACCCATGTGGAAGAGTCATCTACCTGGTAGGTCAGAAACCCCTTAAAAACCTAACACTATCTTCAAAACATCTTAAACATAACACTTCCTGCCCCGTCACTACATAAATGAGGGGGCAAAACTTGAGCTTTATATGACAAATAAAATTTAGCATGCATCTGGATACACCCAGGTCACTGTTTTTCTTGGCCTTTAGAAAACAATCCCAGAGGTTCATTCAGATTTTCCAGCAGCAAATATCATGTTGGTGTGGTTGGCCATCTTCTTAATGATTTCTTAGGTCATTTTCTGTCTTTGTGTTCTCTCCTAGAAGGTTCTTAAAGCTGTTTCAATCAGTGAGCTGACTTGAAAGGTGAATTTGAAGGCTGTGGGTATGACTAGTTGCAAAAATACAGAGGTAAACAACCTCCCGGAGGTACTCAGAGCTGTAGGGTAGATGACAAAATACCATAAGTCTAGCTTGATTGTTGTCAAGTACCACAGGTGTGCCATCATGCATATAGTGTGTCCATGAATCTGCTCCTACCAACAGGGAGTTATAATTGCACCAAATCACAAAGCACATGGGTTCTGTAACTAACTGAGAAGAGAAGCCAGCTGTGAACAATGAAAGGAAACTGTCTCACAAGAGCGAGCCAGAAACACTTATGGTGACGTATGCATTTCTAAGAATACAATAGCTCAGTGATTGAAACGTCTTACATCTCTTCCATTTTGATGAGTTCACAAGTTCATCATAGTTTCCGACTGATTGGTTAATCAAACTCCAGTGTACTTCAAAAACCTTTCAATTAAAGAACCAGGATAAAAAAAAATCATTCCTTACCACCAAATGAAATAAAAAATAAAAAAAACTCACATGTATTAAAAGTTATCGAAAATTAATTTTTCTCTTAAGAAGAAATTAAAACCCAAGAAACATTCGGACACAGCAAAACAAATCTAATTCCAGATCAATTAGCCATACAAAGTTGTCCATGTAATTTCTTTATCATAATGTTCTAGAATTTGGTGCAACAGCTGCAGAACCATTCAAAAGCTGCAAACATACACTTCCTCCCCCTCATATCGGCTTTATTGACACATGCAGCAGGTCAGCATGCACCAAGTCAGTCTTAACTTAAGCTAGATTCCCAAAATAAATTTCCAAATACACACTTGGAAGAGGGAATCTCTTTACTGACTACTGCTGAGGCAGATGATTCTGAAGATGATTCCTTTTAATACCTATGTTTTTGCCATCTGTCTGGGTTGGGTTTTTTTTTTTCTTTACTTTTTTTTCCCTTTTAGAAAAATAACAATACTAATGATAATGGGATAAGTAACAGAAATGTTCCGGAATACTGTTTTGGATGTAAGTCACATTATGTAAATGAGCTGCTTGATGTAGGTCTGCACTCTCCGAGTTTAAAATGTACTCTTCATGTTTCTGCATTCAATATTGGATTGCTCTGGCCCTTAACCTAAGCACAGCTTTCATTAAACTGCAGCCTCTTATACAGAGGATATTCATAACTTCGGCACAAACAAGGGCCAAGAACATTTATATATCTATTTTATTTGCATCATAATCCCACCCTGCAAACAAAATGAGTGGTGGCAAAGCTCTGTTATCTTGCTCATTTTCTTTTTGGGGGCCTTTTTGGGTGCTCTGAAGTAACCCACTGTTGTTCTCTCTAACATGTCAAAGTATTTTAGGTGTTAAGCTACACAATATCAGCAAAACTAATACGCAATCATGCAGTTCAGCACTTCATTATTAAACAGCTCCTCAACTTGTTAAAAAACGTTCCAACATCAACAGATTTGTAATCAAACGTCTAGCATGAATGGCATTTAAAAAGCATCATCTCCCAGCACTTGCTGCCCATTTAAGTCATCTGGACCCTGTGAAATTATTACACATGCAGTTTAATATGAAAATGTATTACCGATGTTACCTTTTCAATGAAGCCAAAATCTCAATATGTCTAACAAAAAATTTTAAGGTGGTAGAAACTCTGTCAATATTGTGCCCTAGTTTTTCTTGGATGACTGCTTAAAGAATAACAGTACACATATGCTTTTGAAATATGTAAAGCAGTCTTACCTGACATGATTTGGACATCATTCGATCAATATCTTGCACACAGACTGTATAGCACTTTAAAATTAAACAAACCAAAACATAAAAAGTAAGTTAATGTTGCAAGGCTAAATCCCAATAAAAAAAATAAACATTGGATTAAATTATTCATTTACATTATAATGTAGTTTTATGCCTACACACAAAAACAATTATGATCTTGGTGCACCTAGTTTAAAGAAAAAAAAAAACAGAAATAAATAACGTGTGTGTGTGTGTGTGTGTGTGTGCGTGCGTGCGTGCGTGCGTGCGTGTGTGTATAGCTGATACTTAAGTATGATGTCTCTAGTTGATTGTGAGGACGTTACACGAAGGTTGTAACTGAAGGTTTGCAACTACACTTGCTTCAAATGCACTTAGAACTTGAGCAGAGGACAGACAAATTCCAAGATAATGCAATATTCTGTCAGAGGAAAACGCTTAGTGATAAGAAACAGAGGCAGGACGTGGATATATGATAGCATATGACATATTGGCGTTCCTACAGGAGCAACACAGCTGAAAAGCATTGTCAGCATACCTGAAAATAAAGATTCTACAGATGAAGAGGGACTTAATGGCTTACATATCTGCTCAGCAATGGAGTAAAACTTCAAAACTGATCCAACAGCATTAGAATAGCTGTTTTATCTGTTTTTTTACTGTCATACACTTCCTGATTTCTCCCTACATGCTTTTACTCACTTTAATATTTGAGCTGCATTGTTCTACCAAGAGAATGCAGTTACACTCCACTATTATCTATGCAGAAAAACACAAACATCAATAAGTGGTAGGAATGTGTACATTTTAGTGAGCGTTTGTTTGTTTGCTGTTTGGTGTAAATGTGTCTTGATTACCTGTTGTCCAGTGATGCCACTCTGCTAAACTTTTAATAGTGATGTCCAAAATACCCTAATGTGTTGTTGACTTTAAACCAGGAATTTACCGCACAATCTGGGTCGCGCAAGTCCAGAAGAATAGTTCATTCAGCAAATTTGACCTCAATACAAGCTGGTTTATTATTAATGGCAAGCAGAGAGGATTTCGG
>BJFM01002008.1:268219-285552 GCA_016586285.1 Arothron firmamentum | reverse complement strand
GGGGGGGGGGCTGGTAGTAGTTAGAGTGAATAACCCAATGGGTTGAATTGTTATTTTTAAATATTAATAAAATAGTATTATTATCTCAGTTTAAAATATTACTGTACCATTTATTTACAAGAAGTTGATGTAAAAGAAATATGTGATAGCAATTTTTGCAGTTCTCAACATTAATGCATTACAAATTTTACTTACCACACAGGCTCTCAGGCTCAGTACAATTAAGGAAAGTTTTATATGGAAAGAAGCTTTAACTAACCAGCAGTAATAATGATAAATGTGGATTTAATGACTGTTGTGTATGATGGTTTATGGCAAAACTCTTGGAAGCAGCGGTTTAAAGTCAATGGTAAAAGATGGCTTTGGGCCATTAAGGCCTTGCATGCATTGCATTGAGGATATGCCGACTGCTGCATCATGGATTGAACCACCCATGCATGACCCCTATACAGAGATCATTAAAAAAAAAAAAAAGAATAAAAAACCTCAGTCTAACGTGACACACGCTCAGTACCCAGGGACTAAAGTAAGAAACTTCTGTTTGAAAGACAGGTTCACACTTTCTTCCCTTTTGCATACCTCCATAAAATGATAAATAAGTCAACAGCAAAGAATAGACATGCACTCTAAATGCACTCTTACTGAACAAGCTCCATCCTATCTCAGAGAACCTCCGAGGCCGAAAAACAAGACAGTAAAAGAAACTGAACAGAACAGCCTCAAGAACTCAAAACAATACATTTTCTGGAAAGGTTTTATCAAAATAGTCATGTTGATAATGTCAACTATAGGTGTTTGTGGTTTCTGATTATTTATGGATATGTTAGTTCTTATCTATTTCAACCAAATATATAAATGTATAAATGATACCTTAGCATGCACCCTCCTTTTTAATACTATTCTTTTACTATTTCTTTTCTTGTCACTAAGAAGTGAGTGAAACTTTAGGATACTTGCGTAACCTGGTTCTCTGAGTAGCGAGTGTCTGGCGTTGGGAACGCCTTTGGCCTGACCTCATCAGAAGCTCCTTTTGTGTTCTGCCAGCCAGGATTGGCTGGAATCAACTGCATCGGTGTCACAGAGGGAGGAGACCCTCCACTATAAAAAGCAATCAATCATTCAAAAACAATTCACCTCTCTTCCTTGCTATGAGGAGCAAAAGGGGTGGCGTGGTCAGACACTTACTCATGCTACTCAGAGAACCAGGGTGACACAAGTAAGCTAAAGTTCTCTTCTTCCACACCTTTTTTTTTTTGTCTCACACTGGGAAATACTGGCTCCTGGATTGCTGGACGGATGTTACCTGGAGACTCAGTCTCCACATGAGTTTCACTGACCACCCCAAGCGCTAATGGAGGGGCCAAGATGTCGAATTGATGGAAAAAATTTTAACTAATGTCCCTAAAAGCAATAACAAGAAAACAGCCAAGCTACATTGGATAGAAATGGCAATGACATTTTTTAAGATAAAAAACAATTGAGATATTCTTTCAAAACCTTGTTTTAAACATATGATATTTGGCTACCTTCAGGAATTGTAAACAATTTCTATTTTTGTCCTTTCAAATCAGGCAGAGTTTCATAAATTGTGAATAGAGCAAACAGAAAACTGCTCACACAGTTGTGCTCAGACTGCAGCACTGATGCCACCTGCTTCTCTGCAAGAGCCGCCTCCACAACGCCAGAGCTACCCAGAGACCTCTAATCTGTGTCAATCAAAGCATGCTAAAAAGCCATTTGTTGTTGAACTGTGCACCAGTCCACTCCCCCCTCCCACCCCCTCATTTCAACTGCAACTGCAGACCCTAGCAAAATACTGGCAGCAAAAGCAGCCATATCACCGAGGGTGACAGAATTAAAGAGAAGCGCGGAGAAGCAAAGAGAACAAGCGCGTGGTGTAATTAACATGGTGGCTGGGGGCTGTTGTACTGCAGAAAGATAAAATGAACGAAGACAGAGTTTTGAGGAAGAGAATGCAGAGATAAGGGTGTGAATTCAGTGAACAGAAGTGGGGGAGATTTAGAAAGAAAAAAGGAAATGCAAACAGAAGCAGAGAAATTAAAAAAACAAGGGCCAAGGAGAGAATAAAATCCTGTTTTGAGGCAGCAGGAATATAATCGCCTGCAAATTAATTCACACTCTTTTCTGTAAAATTTACCTGTATATTCAACTCATAATAGGTGCAATCAACCAATCATATCCGAATCCACAGTGTATAAAAGGATGTTGCGATATCCATTTTCTCCAAGCCCAGCTTTGAATTGAAATGAAAAGGGCTGCACAATTTCAAAATGGCGCAGGTCTGCGTGGGCAACAGTAAGCTGGAACCGCACTGCAGTAAAGAGAGCACAGAGTAGGATCAGTACAAGAAAGCAGATCGCTCTAGAAGATCGCTTTAGAAGAAGTCAGAGGAGAATATACTGCAGATTATTGCATGGATGGCAAGACTGAAAAAGGAGAAAAAAACAGGAAACAGAAATTATTCCACAGACACAATCTACAGTTCCAGACACATAGTGGCTACATTTTACTTTGAAAGTCTATCTAGTTTTTCTGATGTCAGTCCGTATCAAAAGCCTTTGTAAACCAGAGCTTTCTCAGCCCTGATGCATCTCTATATAAAAAAAAAAAAAGCTTCTGCAAAATGTCCAAGTTCTTATCAATTTTATACAATATCCTTTTCCAATTTAATGTCTCCACCATCTATACTACAGTTGCAACTGAGCTAAAGGCTGTAGCTTTAATGCTGACAAATAGGCACCAATGGGGGAAAGTGATGGAGCAGGACAGGGTGCACCATGGGCATGGACCAGGGATGATTACTGTGTGACAGGAGAGACGTGTGCTCATGTGCACCCACAGGAAGCGTATGCAGAGAAGGGCCAGAGTGAAGTGGAGAGGCAAGCAATAGAGATGCTGGGAGTGAGAAGGACCGATTCCTCACTCAATGTGAGAGCATGTGGGAGGAGATGAGCTATTGAGACTGAAAGTGGGGAAAGAGAGATGGAAATGCAAAATTACACGTCAGGCCATGAACAACCACCCCTCCTCTTTTTTCTTTCCTTCCATTCCATTTTATTCATGCGATGATTCAGAGTCAGAATATGTCAAAGATCTGCAGCCTTCGTAAATCGCTGTTCTCTTCTTCTGGGTCTCATAGTTTGGGATAGAAACAAGCATTTACTTTTTGAATATACATGATGTGCAGCTCTGTTCCTGGCTTGTGTCTTTCTGCTACCCGGCTCCACACCATCATTCATTATTAGCATTCTTTTATTCTGTAAGCTTGTGCAAATGCAATGTCAGTATCTCTGATTCTGCGTGTGTAGGAGGAGGGATGAAAATAAAGTGAAAGAAAAGAAAGAAAACATGCTGTAAGCAAGATTCAGACAGAGAGAGTTGGCACGTGTATCAGTAAAACATTTACAGCAGCAAATATGCTGCTTTAATCAGATACATGCTCAGCTCTGAGCAACTCCTTTGGTTCATTTGTCTCTCATCTCATCACTGAACTTACTCAATAACAACAAAAGGTCACATGAACTCAAATTAACAAAATTGGAACAAATACACCTCAAAAAAGTTAATATAAGCAAAAGGTGGTGAAGTCTTTTTCCGGTGAACAAAAGGCATTTGCAATGGACTCTGTTTTCAGAACACACAAACTTTAGTACCCTTATCTATACTTCCTTGTACAAATGTAAATGTACATGGCACTCATCAAATTTAAGCAATTATCATATATTGTCAGTGCGCTAGCTTTGCCATATCTGAATAGCTGACTCTCAGTGTACACAGCTGATCTGGACCTGGGACCTTTCAGTCTTTGCATGCTGGAATTTAGCCTAATGAGGCTTATTAATGGTGCATCCTTGTCAGGCTGGAGAAACAGTTGTTTAGGCAGTGAAAGGAAAAAAAAAAAAAGCATCTCCCACTCTGACAACTGGAATCATTACAAAAAAATTCCTCAATTTTAAAATTGGAGAGTCACAGTACTAAAAATGCTTTTCCTGCATTAATGCTACCTTCAAGCAAAACAGCTTTGTGTCCTTTGTTTTCTGCATGCCAGTCTGACTGACAAAAGAGACAGAATATCGAATGAAACAGAGTAACAGTATATGCTGAGACCTTCATCAGTCCAGCCCACTGGTACACTGGTCCAACTGCATGAGCTAACACTGGCTAAGCAAGGCCACACTGTCACTGGAAACTGCCAATTAGTCATGCTCTGTTAATGTTACTAGTTAATCAATACAAGCCAGTTATTGACAGATAAAGTGTGGCATCTCACAGTGGTTTTAAGTCGCACAGGAGAGTGAAACCCTAAACAAAAACCTCTTTATTACTACATAATAATAAAAACCTGAAAATAATTATTAAACTAATACAACAATACTGAAAACAACTTAAGAGTTTTTCGCAAGTTATCACCAATTCAACCAAGCACAGTGCAACAAGATCTAAATTTTATTTAAAAGGCTTGGGCTACCAACAGTCATGCATAAACATACGTGCTTCATCTTGAGAACAAGTCCCATTTTGATCTAAAAACACTCATCTGTATGAAGGAGCAAGCATCAATTCACCGTCTAAATCAACCATAATACCAACCTTGCAGGCCTTTCTCAGCATAACTGACATTACAGAAGTAAATCAAAGTGTTGTGTGCAGCATAATTCACAGGGAATTACTGTCCAAAGCTCAAAAACGTTTAATGAGAAAGATTTGCAAAATGCATCGATGCTAGCTGGATTCCATTTCAAAGACAAAACAGGCCAACATGCACAGCTTTGTTCTTTTTCCACCTTTCCTTATTTTCATTCTAATCTCTTCATTGTTGTTTTGGTTACAGCTCCCAAGTCCCAGCAGCCTGCATTACAGATTCCTTAGATATGGAGAAATAAGATTCACTTTTTGTCTCCCCCACACTCTTCAGTACCATGAGTTACAAGGACGTTGGCCAACGGTACAGCCCTATCACATATATTAGACATTTACCGGTGAGTCTATGATATGTATAGAATATGGCGTGGTTGTAGCACATCACTTCCATCCAGGTACCCAGACAATGGGTCTGACTCACAGCCACTAGCTTCTATCTATTTTACAAGGTCAACCTTATTTCTGTTTACTTCACCAAAAATTTGAAAATTTATTGAGTAAAGAAAGTCTGAAATGTTCTTTTTGTTTGTTTTTTTTAGATTACTGCATTGAACTGATATAAGACACTATGAGACACGAAACATGAAAGACTGAACAGTAATTACAAAAGTGTATCTTAGCTGAACAATGATTGCCTGCTATAGAAGCAATGAAAAGAAGAAGAATTTTAAGCAGAGGAAAAGAACACAAGGGGGGGGGGGAGAAAGGAAAAGGGTGAAGTCTGGGAACAAGTCTGTATGTGCACAAACAGAATTGAAAAAATATGGACAAAGGAGCAGATCCTCTGCTACGACAAATGTAAATCACAAGAGAGCCAAAGTCCACAAGCACAAAAAGGGTAGATGGGTAGGTGAGGTGGAAAGAACATGATGAACAAAGGTTGTTCATCGGTGTAAACATTCCAGTTGTTGCAATAAACTGCTATGTATTGCATGACAATTAATACAGCAAAAGCAAAACATAGCAAGTTCAAGTGCAATGTACATTGGTGTATGTGGCTATCTGTCACACAGAAAGGGCATTCTAATGTCATCCTAGTGGTCAAAACAGCAATTCTTCAAATGCTCAACGACCACTATCCTACAAAGCACAAGCCTCCACGTTTGGCATCTGAGGGGAACCAACATAGGGGTGAACCTGTGATAATGAAAGCTATAAATCACTTTCGCTAAATCCCCAGCCGCAGAGCTCATAAAGCAGCCCACACAAACCTGACAACAAACCATGTTGCTGTGGGTTTTTTCAAATCCTTTCTCTTTTGTTTAATAGCAGCAATCCTATAAACACCAGGGATAGCAGGGGCAGTCAATATTGCAGTCGCTGAGTTAGTGACGTGCACTAAACCGAATTGAAAGTTGATAAAGCACTATCGATCCAAAACTCTTCATAAACACTTTAAAATATTGTGCTGATCATGTGAAACATTAGATAAGAATTTCTCTAGATTTTTTTTTGCATTATCTGTAGTAACAGAGCTGCGTAGTTGTTGTAAGTGGCCTCTCTAAACTCTATTCATCTTCAGCTTTTAGTGCATCACAGAGATGCCCACATGCATGACTCTCACAACAGGTCCCTAAAAACTCAGTGTTTTATTTCTGTGTGCCTTAAGCGTTTGTGCGGAATGCAACTTACAGCAGCACCCACAATGCCCCAACATGAGCAGGGCTGCATTTCTTCAGAAGATTGCTTTTCAGGAAATTGTGAATAAATACTTAAATGGCAAATGTAAAAACTGCTGCACATTGGTAAATCCAATTTGTACCCTTCACAGCATCACTTTAAAAGAATGTCTCCTGATTACAAGCGTTGGATCCCTATAATATCATTACACATCAAGGTTTCTGACAATGCAGTGCTGCCATGGCAACACAGCCCCAGAAGCATGATTTTAGTACGTCCACTTCACAGTTTGTCCGTTACAATTTGCTTCTGATCCAACTGGGGACAACATCCAATCAATTGGTTCGATGTCACCCTGCTCACTGACCTACTCTGATCCTAAAACAGCACAGGTGGATGTAGCTATCAGCTCGCTTAGCACCACTTTACCAGTGAGCTATACACTGCAGCACAGCTGGGTTTGCTTGATTATATAACACATCAACACCCCCACAGGCCCTGTTCACACTACCCCTCTCCTCCCACTCTTCCTCCCACTAATGCACCATTGGCCGTTTTGAAGGCTGAGGTGTATTGTCACAAGAGCACTCCAATGCTAACACAGTCTGGGCTGATATTTGAGGAGGATTCTGCTTTGGAAAACTCTAAATCAAACAGAAATCTCACGCAAGGAGCAAGTACTGCAGAGTGGCTATATTAAAGAGTTCAATTTAGCAAGGCTTACTTACTTATTTATCATTTGCCATGTTTTATCCTTCTGATTGCATAATAAAATCAGGTTTTCTGGATCGTACCACTAATCCGGTTGCCTATGGATTGATTTTGATCACCCAACCGATCACTTCTTAGCAATGTTAGAAAGCACTACTTGCCAAAAATGTTCCTGTTGCCTGGCAACATATTATTGAAATTCATATCATTAAAATGATAAGACCTCATGGTGCTCTAAGCATCTTACCTGTCTTTTTTTAATTAAACTGTGATGAGCAACTAGCAGTCATCAAAATTCATGTCGTGTACTCTCATTACATTCATGATTAAGAGTATTTTAATTCAAATAAAACTCTTTTTTGGCTTGTTGACATGATAGAAATTCCAGAAAAAGATTTATATTTTGTGGTGTGTTAGGAAAATACAGAAATTAGATTAACTGGCCGAGTATCTTCATCTTCTGTCATCAAAAGAACCCGGCAGGTGGGTTAGATGAGATGATTATGCTGCCATGCACCAGTCATGTCTTAATGAGTAACAGCGCCGCACTGAGGCTGACACATCATGCATCCACAAGTCACCAAACTCTGCTCCTCACAGCTGGAGAGACTCAACAGATGCATATCTCCAGGTGCCACTGGATGGATCAGTGAGCTTTGTCTCTGGTGACCATTTAAAGATTGTTATAACCATTAAAAGACTCTCAGTTTGAGTTGATAGGAGGGGGGAGCAAATTTCGGTTTACAAAGCAGGTGTGAGAGGAGGATTTTCAGATAATTTTGTCTTTTTAAATTTTTTCATCTTTGATTTGAACCTAAAATATAATATAAGCATCAGCAGCAAAAATAGTAAATCACATTAGGACTCACAGGATCCAGTAGATCCTGTGGGACCCAAAATATTACAGGACTTGGTGGCTGTATGATAAGCTTTCAAAAAGTCCAAGGCACAAAGCCTTTGTTGCAGAATGGGACACGAAATACCGTCAGAGCTGTAAGAGCATGATTAGCTCATAACTAATATCAGCAAGCAGGGGTTGGACAGGATCCATAGATTGCAGGACACCGAAGAGGAACAGGCAGTAACTGTCAGGAATCCACTGAAAGCAGACAGATGAAGAAAAAAAAGAAGTCTATAAACACATCTCTTCTTAATTTTTTTAAATATCAGGAACAAAACCCCATGGACTGTTTTACATTCACCAGTTCGCTTAACCCAACACTTACAAATGCTTCTTGTCCAAATAATCATTAACCAGCTCAACCCTGAGTAAATATTTTAACAGTCTGTAAACTACAAGGTAAACACACCTCAGAAAATGGGATGTAAACACACATAACCTCACAGCGTAGAGAGGAGGACTGGGTAATGTAGCACACAGATGTCATTGTTGTTCTACATGCTGGGCTTAAATGAAACTGAAAACAGTGAGCTCACCCCTATTGTGTACACCCAGCCTTTTCACACATTCCTACCCATTACTGTACATCCATGGCTCAGTTTCAAAAAACAAACCAAAAGCAGCACACACGGTGACATACCGATGACCAGCATTCGGTCAACACAGCGATGAGTCTCACATCCAGTAAAACCTGGAACTGACACTCTGACACGCTCGGACTCTCAAGGCCAAA
Source organism: Arothron firmamentum (assembly GCA_016586285.1). NCBI lineage: Eukaryota > Metazoa > Chordata > Actinopteri > Tetraodontiformes > Tetraodontidae > Arothron > Arothron firmamentum. The sequence goes on along the minus strand of BJFM01002008.1, from coordinate 276,925 downwards.
ACACTCCCACGCCTTGGATGAACACAGCGAACATAAAGGTTGCAGAGAGGACCACAGATCATGTCAGTCTACTTTCCTGTCGGGTTGCTGTTTTCACCGTCTGCAACCCAGATGTTGTAGGTCAAAGCATTGTGCTCTCTTTTTCCTCGGCTATCTGTATTTTCATTAAAGCAGAGACCAGAAGAGATTATTTGTCATTCATATACTTTCACACCTTATCTACAGTCAAAATCAATCTTTTCAAGCACTAATGAGCTGAAATTTGAGTTGTTTTCTTTCAGTCCAATATGGCTGTTATTTTTGTGCACAAACAGGGTGCGTAAGCTCTCATTTTGACAATATAAAGATCAATTTCCCCTGTCAATAGACTGCCTTTCCTAGAATAAAACAACATTTCATTTGAGACATATGATAGCCCCTGCAACAGAGTTGGGACAGAAAACACTTCCCGTTCTCCCATCCTGCAAAAGTGAATCACCACCATCCATTCCAGAGGCTCTGTCCCAGAATGCTATGTTGCGTTGCAGGCATGCGTCATCAAAAGCAGCCCTGGATCATGGCGAGCCTTGAGAATCCAGCATCCTCCCATGTCAGCAGCACGACAGAAAGCTCTGCTCCTTTCATCACCCATGAGCTGCTAGGGCTGATATCAGCCTTTATCACTGGGTACCCTCATGCCACCACGGTGTTAGTTTTAGACAAACTGGACAGAGATATCCAATAATTTAACACCACTTGGGCAGACCAGTCCTGCCAATCAAACCAGTCACCCAGTTCCTCTCAAGGAGACTGGAACCTAATATTTTAATGAGTGCAAACTCAAAGAACTACACATCAGCTAAAATCTCTCTCCCCAGATGTTAAAATTCAGCCTTCTATGCAAGCTTATCTTTCTACAAGCATTATCATGGTCCCAGATTGTCTTTTTTTTTTTATCTGTATTTTGTTCTTTTTAGGCTCATTTATACATTATTGCCAATTACACAATTTAATCTGACAGCAATACCACAGAGACGGTAAGTAACAGTTCTCATCAAGGAATCTTTGTGAAGGATGGGAAAGAGCTTTTCTGCTGCAGTGAATCTGCAACATATGTATCATACCAACAAGACTATATGTAAATCTATATGTTTCTCTTGTTGCTAACCAAATAGTAGTTTTACAGTAAGCAGCAGATGTGTTTATTTAAAAAATGTAAACTTACTGAGAACAGATGACACTTTTCCCAGCCTCAACTTTCAACTGTTTCCTTTGGCGACTCAATCCAGGCGTGATGAACAATGACCAGGAAATGACTTCCTTTAATCCGATGCCTGTTTCCCCTTCTGGTGCATCTGTCAGAGGTGTCCCTGCAGGAGAGGAGGAAAAGTCTGTTGAGGAAATTCTAAATTTGGACTCTTTCATAAAATGAATCCACAATCTGACTAACTTTTAAACCTTCAGATCAAAAACTATTTACCAGAGAAGTAAAATGAATTCCCTTTCTTTAGCCGACAGCTCCAAGCTTCCCTGACCACGCTGGTCTTGCATGAATATATTAATCACTACTGCAGTCTTGAACTTATTTTAGGGGCACTGTCTTTCATTTTCATTTAAATATGGAGACGGAAGAACATACTCTCTTCAGCTGGGACTGTTCGGCCACCATTGGTCAAAAGACAGCAGGCTCCATGCATGAAGCAGAGCTACCAAAAAGTACAGTGCAGTTGTCAAAGCGTGGTGATAAAATCATACTGTCCTTACATTGGCTTTTTCCTTTAATAGGCTGACTAATATGACTCTAGTGACTTCAATCAACAAGTATCTCAAGTCCTGAAGTACAGTGAACCCTCGCTATAACGCGGTTCACTTTTCGCGGCTTCGATGTTTCGCGGATTTTTTTAGTGCAGTTTTTTAATGCATTTTTTAAAAAGTGCATTGTGTTCTGCATCCTGACTGGCTAAGTGACTGACCAACCTGAACATTCTCCACGCCACATCTCTGCACAGCTTGCCAAATTTACGTTTGCAAATTTTCTAATTTTCTCCATGACAAAATGTACTGTATTTTACAGGGTGAGGCGGGTTTACACTACTGATTTCTGCCGTCTGGCAATTTATCGGCTGCGTCCGCGCTGTGTGCGTTTATAAAGATCGCGAGGAGGGATTATGAGGCCGTAACATTAACATATATTTGAATAGCAAACAGGTTTCTATTTCGCGGATTTTGTTTATCATGGGGGATTTTCAGAACGTAACCCCCGCGATAAATGAGGGTTCACTGTAGTCCCGTCATCGTCTGCCAGATACCATTCATTTAGGATTACCATTCACACACCCAACCATCAAGTCCAGCAAAACAAGATCAACAAATCCAACTGGGTCAGAAGCATTTCCAGTACTAATACAATCCCAGTCAGACATCCAGCAAAACAGACATCTGAGAGCACTGTCTTCTTGGAAACAGATGGCAAGGCAGCTGGTCGGAATTTCAGAAATGTTCCCATACGTGTTTTGGGCAAGAATTACACATCTTTGTGTGAACCCTGTGATTTACAATATAATCGTGAGGTTGCACAAAGGAGCTGAGGGTTTTCTGATAAAGTTATTATTGAACATAAAGCATACTAGAGGAGATTATTTTGTTAATCAATCTACATTTATCAGTTGTGGTGGGATGTTTTTTGCTGTATTTATATGTGCACTGATGAATCCTGGCTAATACTGCCAGCACTCGTTTCATTATATCTGACTGTTGTGTTTAATTCCTCGGGCTCTCCATCTGTATCTTCTGTTACTTCTGCATGGATTAGCTTGACTAGTCATTGTTTCCTGATGTTTGCATAATGTTTTGCTCATCTGCCACGGTGAATAAGTACTTTTCATAATCCACACTACATTTGCATGCTATATTTCTCTCTCGCTGCAGTAATTAAGGAGTTTTTTTTGGATAGTAGAAAATAGAAAGAGACGATAATATCAAGTGTGTGAAAATTTAGCTTTTAAGTACCTTCCCCTCAGGTGAAAGGGCTAAAATTATCTGCCGTTTCCTGTGCCTTTGTTTTCTTTGTCTGGCTGCTACTTTAGGCCTTTACATAAGCGTGTGGAAATTTGAAAAGGATTTTCAATTTATCCACTGCACAAGAGCATGGATAAAAAGACACCCAATTTTTAATATCAGAGAAAATACAAGTTTTTTTGCTAATGTTTTTGTAAATCAAACAGATGTGAGCAAACAAGCCTAGGATTTTCAACAACATTAAGGCATGTTAGACAAAACACTTAGGGCTAAACCTAACCCTGATTTAAATTGATAGTTTTTTTAATATTATGTTTAATGAAATAATGTTATTTCAAGATAGTGTAATGGGACCCACTGATCCTTTGAACAAACATATAGTCCAAATGTTAAAATGTTGCTAGTATCATATTACTGAGTTCACTTTTCCATGTAAAGAGGTCGACTCACATAACTGATAATCTGAGTATTAAATTCTGGTATTATGTTCTATCATGTTTTGTTGCAAAATGCACAGATGCACAGAAGAGCAGCTTGGATTCAGGAGAAAGACCAACATTTGCAGGCTGGAGGAAAGACCACCTCTGGTTCCGTACAGAGGACAGAGGAAATAAAAAATACAAAATGATGACCTTGGTAATTTGGACTTTCAGTACTCTAGATTATTAGACCACATTTATCTTTGAATGCAAGACAGAAACTAAAGAGGACTGATTTACAGTTCCATCTTGTTCCTGCTACCATCTCCCCAGGACACTTCGGCTTCAAGGAGATGGCAGGTGCTGATCAAATTTGGAATTTGCAGACTTTGCAGAGCAACCTGTTGTCTGGTCTGAGAGTGAAATACTCCCACACTATTCTCCAACACTGCTGCTCGCTCAAATCTTTCCATGTCAGACACTTACAGTAGTTTTTTATGCATAAAATCACCCAAGCATAGAAATGAGTATGTCTAGATTAGAAAACAGGCCTGGCTAATCAATTTTTAACCACACAAAGCAGGTTTAAGGCAAGAGGCGGTTACTACAGATAGGGTGCAGATACCGCCATAATCGTCTCATCGGTAGTTAAACTATACAAATTTTGTTTCTCCTTAAATCACGCAGACAACGATGAAGGGAAAAGGTAGAACCTGAGAGTAACCAACATGAGAAATTGATTCAGCTGCTGCATCACAGGGGTGTATAAATGGAAACCTTTGACTTTAATGGATTTTTAATGGCTTTAACACCATTTTTTATTTGTCTTCTTGGACCTTAACACCAGAGAGCCAGTGGGCCTGACCCATAACCACTGCGAAAGTTCATCTCCTTTGACTCAAAAGGAGGAGCTGAATGTAAAACAATCACTTTCCTGTCTTTAGGAAGAAGATAGAAAAAACACCTGACTAAAATAAAGAGGGGGGCACACTCTATTTGGTGCCAGGAAAATAATCAGCCCATTGCTTTAAGTGAATCAATGTGAAAAATTACCAATGAAAAGTAAAATCTTGTGATAATATTATCCGTACTAAAGCCTGGATCTGTGAAATGTCTACTGTTACTCCTGTTATGAACCATTACAAAATTATCACTGGACTTTTGGACTTCATCATTTTAACTTTGATAATGAAATTGATAAAGTGGTGATGGCATGAAGCAACAAAAATCTGCCAGGAGTGAAAATAAATACTCCTCCAACCTACCACAATAATGAGTTAACAGACATGATGATCTATTATAATTGCCTTATGATCAATTTTCACAGAAACGTGACGGTATCAGGATCATTCGTCGTGTGTCCTATTGTGACCCTGAAGTCATTTTTCCACCACAGACATTTTCTCCAGAAACCAAGAATCTGTGAAGAAATATTTGGCTTTCCAAGCAAACCCACTATGGCTAAATCGAGTTCTGGGGTGGTTCCCCGAGAAAAGTCCAAAGGTTCCAAGGCACTGTGGTGGGGTGTAGTGCCAGGCTGTTCTCTCCACTTCTTATGATTAATTCAACTCTTTTCACCAGATCACAAACATCTATAGAAGGAAAACCCGATCACCTCTCATACATATTTTAGGTTGATAAAGATTGAAATTTTAAAAATACCAAAACTACAGCTGTTTATTCTCTTCAGAACTTTATAGGGAACTCAAAACAACAATAGGTCTGGGACCTTTATGTAAAAGAAAGTTTGGTCTAGTTGTTTTTTTCTCCTTTCCAAAATTTCTTCATTATCCACATAATCCAAACCTAATTCAGCTGAATAGTTAGTGCATTTTAGCCATTGTGCCCTGTACTATGCCAGATTTATTATGGGGAAGTGCCATTAATAGGACAGCTGGGCCTTAAAATAGAAAGGTTGCATCATTCCACTCCAGTAAGCACCATAATGGAGGAAAAGACCACTTTTAAATTCTAAGGCATACAAGAAAAAAAGCACCCCATTTACTGAGTTCATGCAGTTTTCTGAAAATGGTTCTGCCCTGCAGTGTGATTTTTTCCCCCTTAAATGATATTTCTTCTTCTGGTTTTCCTCAGAGAAGGCCCACCCCAGGACCTTAAACTGAAGAGACTTGCATTCCTGCCTCCAGTAGGCAGCAAGACAGAAAAAAATGGGAGGGACTGAGATGGAGAAAAGAAGAAATTAAGACAAGGGGAGGGGAAGGGGAGAAAAGCACATGTGTAGATATGCTGAGGGAAGATGAGAATGCCCTGACACACATTCCACTACAGGAAGGAAGCAAGACAACAGGAAACATGATTGTCGGTGATTTTAGGGAGAGAAATGTGGGTGTAGAGACAAGAACTACAGCAACACAGGAGGAAGGGAGGGAGATGTGCAAGCTGGATGGAACGAAAGAGCAGCACAGTGAGGCTGGTGTGGGATGTGGTAAACAGGACCCCATTTCAGCTCCTGACGATCAGATGTAGAATGTGAAAGTGCAGAACACCTGGAGATCACAACATGTCTCATTTCCTGACTTCCAGAAATTTACTTCACTCTTCTCTGCCTCATTCGACAGCGTTCTTGACAGAGCAACCACATCCAAATTACATCTGACACAAACCTGACTGTCTTCTCAGGCAGTGAGACAGACCACAGGAACCACAACAACAATGGACAAGGTCCAAATCCTTTTGAAGTCACGTTTGCAGTCCCCAGTCCATGGAGTAACAGAGATGCTTATGCCTCTCTACATCGTAAAATCCCTCTGATAATCATTTATCTGCCCCTCACCCACTTTCTCTGTAATTTTTAACCGTAGATGCTTTAGTATATGTATATCTCCACCTACACGTTCAATTTAAATCAGCTCACTTAATATTATGAATGAAATGCAGCCTACAGATCTGCTCAGCCTTGACGTTCACAGGCGCCAGCAAGGTAGGAATGAAAGCATGAGATATTCCCCTGCTACTACTTCAGGGACACCATCAAAGCAAGTGACACAACAATACCAAGCAGACATCCCAGCTGAAATGTGTCTTTTAAGGGGATACACCTCAGATGCTGTTGTGTTAATTTATCCAGTTGATCTCCACAATGAAGCTTCTTGGATTTGTCGAAGAAAGAAGCAGTGTTTGTGTTTGTGTTTGTGTTTGTGTTTGTGTTTGTGTTTGTGTGTGTGTGTCTTTTCTGGACAGCTAAAACTGTTTGCCTGAGGACAGACTTTTCAGGACAGGCTCCAGCATAAGACAGGGGGTAACAACTACAGGGGGTCCCCTGAAAATGGAAATCCCTTTGGGGGTGTCATTAGGACTAAAAAAAATCTTACACACGGGCTAACAAACTTCTACACGAGGAATCTGCTAGATCTAAAGCATTTAATATAAAAGAGGTTACTTTATGGCACAACAGGAGAAATCATTATTATCTCAGACCGTTGGTCACTTAAATACAGCAGTGTTACATCACTCAAATGTGACTACACTCCAGAGACGCCATTTTGATTAATAACATTAATTATAGGTGAAACGTGCGTAAAAATTCTGACATAACTCGATATTTTAACCCATTTAGAACCCTTAAGGGTAAATATTAGCTGATTTTGTATGACTTAATAACAATTACATCTGCCAGTCACAACTTTGCTCACAAACTAAAACGCGGACGCACCTTTCTAACGATCCTGCCAACGTCAACACAACAAATACACAAAGCAGGATTTGACGTGGATAAATGTAACGGCTGTGCAAAACTGAGTTCATTAGAAGATTAGCTTTGCTTTTCTGGAGCTAATTTCTCTCCTGCAGATTAATCAGCTATCCGCGGTGATGACACCGATCACTGGTAAAAGATAGACATCGAAATTGAGAATGACAGGAAAGGCACAGAAGAGACTGCTACTAACCATCCCAATTACGCAGCGGCCATGCAGGCATTTAACAAATTATCTTCATCTGACTGACAATTTGCTTGGGGTTTTGCTTATTTTAGATCGATGTTTAATCCTTGTCAAAACTGTCTCTTAGAGCTTCAGAAAGCGAAATGTTAACGGCAGTTAGTATATGCCCATCAAACGACATCTCTAAATGAGCCTGTTAAACGGAGCAGAAAGCAGATATAAGCCATAAAAATAAAACAATTGATGAAACAATCACACACCAATTATCTATGGTGAGGCACATCCAACGACTGCTGGCTTAACTTTTGTGGACTTTCCTTCCAGAAGCGGTACCCGAAATGGCTGCATGGATCACAATAACGTCCGCACGGACATGCAAAAACGTAGATATCGATTTAAGCAAGTGCTTAGCCACTAGAAGGTAAAATGATTAAAAGTGACATCGCTGGTATGAGTGAAGAGAACAGGGGAAGGGACAGCGCACTCACCTTGTTGATTCCCACCTTGTCGGCGTTATCGATGAGAAACGCAACGCTGTGTCTGGTCAGTCAGCGGCACGGAACAACACGTAATCGGAGTTAAAACACTGCAAATGAGCCTTCCAGTGGTCACGCTAGAAAGCCTCTCGGAATCGTTTTTTTTTTTTTTTTTTTTGCCTGTTGTGCGTATTCTCTACCAACAGCCTCTTGGTTAGTTCAAATCAGAAGTTCATCCAAAGTTGCAGCAGTTCGCCCCGCCTCGTCACACCGATGAGGTCACCGCCTCGCTCAAACCCTCAGTGCTGTAATCTCGCGATACGAACCAGAGTGCCCGTAAAGATAGTGTAACAAATAGCGAGATCTTGCGATACGTCGGAGGGGAAGCTTAAAAAAGAGCGGCCAAGCACATTGTTGGTGGAATGATGGGAGAGAGGGAGAGCGTTGCTCCGGCAACAAAATCAGAAGGTCTTTTCAGCTCTTCCTGAAGCCACTACACGCACTGCAGGTTTAGAGCTTCGACGAATACTGCAGAGGACAAACGCCACGTATTGTATTAAATTATATAACATGTTTTTTCATCCAGGTATAGGAAAAATACAACGATCAGACGAAGCTTATACAGCTTGAACAGCTAAAGATGTTTACTTGAATAATTGAAATGAGTGGTTCTCACACACACACACACACACACACAAACACACACATGAACAGCTTTTACGTGCTGGCCCATAGTCATTAACTAAGTTTGTCCACAAAATTTTAATGGAGTATCACAACAAAGCTATGCTGCAACATTGTCAAATCAAATCATACTTTATTTATATATCCATTTTTTATATATATGTGCAACTTAAAGTGCTTTGCATATTAAAACAAATTAAAACTTTACATGTCTACCTATACTGCGCA